>JAODAL010038601.1:0-39023 GCA_025379985.1 Phyllomedusa bahiana
CGGGGAAATTTGTTTACCACTTTTTTGTACTGCAATTTTTTTTAGTAGTTTAATTCTAGAAAAACACATTTTAAAATAGGATGGAATCCCACCATTTTCTCTTTTTTTAATTTTTTAAATGGGTTTCTCAAACGGGGATTGATAGCTATGTTAAAGATCTTGCAAAAACAAGAAATTTTTAAACAATATGGGGTCCATTAACATGCCTACCTATTCCGTTTCTGACGAAAACCATCACCCTTGGGGGCCACTCTTGACAATTGGAAGAACAAATGTCGTTAAAAACAACATTTTTTTTTAAAAGGGCCTGTAGAAGCGCATTCAAAGCAAAATGCCCCCAAAAAATTCAAAGCATCCCCTTGAGCCATTTTGGACAATTTGAAAACAAATGTCTATTAGAAACAAAATTTTTTTATAATGGACCGTAGATTGCTGCTTTTAAAAACAAAAGCCCCAAAAAAATTATAAAAAACTTCCACCCACTTTTAAAAAAATTGTGAGGGAGAAATGCCACTTAGAAGCCACATTTCTGTTCCAAAGGACCATGATTATTGCTGTATCCACAGCTAAGACCGAAAAAAATTATAATAGACTTCTCAGCCAGTTAAAAATTTGTGAGGGAGAAATCCACTAGAAGCCCATTTCTTTTTCCAAAGGACCATGATTTATTGCTGATCTCACAGCTACATGACCCCAAAAAATTAAAATAATTTTTTCCCTCAGCCACTAAAAAAAATTGTGAGGGAAAATGCCACTTAAAAGCCACTTTTCTGTTCCAAAGGACCATATTATTGTTTTATCTCACAGCTAAAACCCCCAAAAAATTAAAATAGACTTCTCACCCTATTAAAAATTGAGGGAAAATGCCACTTAAAAGCCACTTTTCTGTTCCAAAGGACCATAATTAATAGCTTATCTCACAGCAACATACCTCAAAACCTTTGACAATGTGAAAACTTCTAAAGATAAAGTGAGTAAAGGGGAATACGTTGTTGTCATAAACCCTTTGCTGTCTTTTACAGCTCCTCACACAAAACCAAAAAAATAAGTTGGGAAAAAGAAAAAAAATTGCAGTAAGAAATGATCATTTTAAAAAAATTTTTTCAAGGGGCCCATTTCTTTTGAAAAGGAATGTAAGTAGGGGGCAACTATGGGTGACCTCCAAATTGGGGCCACAAAAAATCATCAAGATCCATGCCTGATTTTGAGAAAGTAAAACATCCCTATCTTTGGAAAGCCATGCTTTTGTCTGTAATGACTCCTCCACTGTGCTGAAGGTCCGCTCAATATTACGCTGGCTTTTCTGGGGGGACAACACCTCTATGGCAGTCGAGCCAGCTTGGCCATTCGTCCCTTTTGGATACCCAGAAGTCATTTGGGGCCGGGAAAACATACAAAAACATCGGTTTGAGCCGCAGATAGTCTTTTACCATGACTTAAGCTGGGCTCTGTTTTGGGTGTGTCCCTGCATTTTCACGTTTGGGGTGGTAAACAAAAATTGCCAAGGTCCCCATTAGGCTTTTGCCACCTTGCCTCTGCTGCCGCTACGCCCAAAATGGCACTCTCTGCTGCATCGCTAATGTTGTTCCACCCTGACATTTGGGGAACATGAACAGACACAACAGATGTCTCCAGTTGATCAATCAGCAACGTCTCCCTTTCCCGCATTTTACTCTCTTTTGGGTGGTGGAAGGGAAAGTGCTAGTTTTTTTTTGTACCCGGGGGGTCCAGGAGGGGGGCCACCCGTAACTTTTGTTCTTTTGATGCCTTTAATGCGAGGATCATGTTTGGGGGAAATGGACACCCAACACCCCATGTGAAGATGGAGCCTTGATTTTTCCCAAACCTCTTGGTCGAGGGGGACACAAAATGACTTCCTCATCTTCCTCCTCCCCTCAATTTGCGCCAACCTCTTTCTAAGGCGGGACGTCGGTAACATCGGTGTCAGGGAAAACCTCCTCCTCCTCCCCCTCCTCCGGCCTCCGGGACACTTTTTACCGTGTGTGGGAAAGTCTCCAAGACAATAATTTCAAAACGGCCTGGTTTCTCTGGGCACGGATGCCCCCAAGGACCTTTGGGGAAAAACCCTGCACCATCCCCGCGGTTTTGAAAGCGTGCGCTGAGCCTGAACCACCCACCCCCCGAGACATCCACCCAGCTCACCCATGAGCGCACAGAGATATAGCGGCCTTGGCCTGCTTTCTATCCATGTGTCAGTGGTCCGATGGGCGTTTCCGGCCCCAGATGCAGACAACGCGCGTGGAATTTTAGATGACACGGGGGCTGGCCAGGGCAGGGACGGCTTTTCCTGGCAAAGAAATGCCTGCTGGGCATCTGGTATTGGGGGCAGGCAAGGGCCATGACGTGGCGGAACCCAGCTGTGTCCACCAGAACGAAAAGGCAACATTTCCAAGGCCAAAAGCTGGCAAGGGCCGACATTCAGGCTTTTGGCTTTGGGATGGTTTGGGTTAAAGTGTTTCTTCTGCTCCCAAACCTGGAAGACAGAAGGCTGGCTGCTAGACTGGCCGCTGTACGGCGTGCAGGTCGTCAAACTGGCGGAAGGAGAAGGGGTAGGATGGGTCTCTGGTGGTGCTGGTGGAAACCGGGCGACGGTGGAGCTGAAGCGGAGGCTGATCCCTGTTTCATGACTCTGAGAGACTGGGCAGCTGAGGAACCCCTTGGTGGTGGCGGAGGAGGGGGAGGCAGAGACGAGAGGGTGTGACAGGGGTTGGAGGCCCGGCGTCGGTCTGGCCCTTTTTTTGGCCAGTATTGTCTCCATTTTAACTCATCATTCGCTGCCTGTGAATAGACATGTTGTTGGTGGTTAACAACCAAAGGTTTCCCTTGCCTCTACTTATGCGTTTACGGCATAGGGGGCATATGACATCGCGGGGTGAATCAGAGGCTTGGTCAGAGAAGGCCCAGGCTTGAGAGGTCCTGGACCTTTTTTGACGGCGATAAGCGAGGAGCAGGGGTTTGCCTGACCGTGGCTGGCGGAATCATATCAGCGGACTTCTGTGACCGCCCTCTCCCTTTTTGAGGCGGAACCCGTACTGACACTACCCCCATAAATCTTCCTCCTCGTCCAGTGATGAAGCGCTCGCAAGCAAATTCTGCTGAAAAGACCACGTTGGATCCGCAATGTCGTCATCATCATCATCAACACAGGTGACTTCGTCGTCCTGACATTCTGCAGCCAGGAGCTGGGGGCTACAAGCAAGAGGGACTGCAAGGCGTTGCCGACCGCCCGGGATTTTTACCGATTGACCGGCTTCCTTCTCCTCCTCTGATGGCATCAGAAATTTGGGGCGTCAGAGCAGAGAAAATCTTTCCTCTTTGGCCTCTTGATCTTTTAACATGCTTTTTTGACCCCAACCGCATTTGTCATCAAAGAGGTCTTCAGAAAAGGGAAATTATCCACAGTGGTGGGTACACGAGTTGACATTTTGGGCTGCTTCATATTGGACGGAATGCTGGTAAATGCTGATGAAGACATTTGGGGCCGTGACTGGGAGGACGAGGAGGTAAGACTGCTGGATCCCAGTTTGCATTAACCACTGAAGGACAGATGGCGACGCTGTTCGTACTGGAGATTCACAGGGCCCTGACCCAGCGATGACAGGCCTGACGGTCCCTGCAACTGACGATCCGCTGGCATGCGTGTTGTCCCACACTGGAAAGGAGCCCCTTTCTCTCGTACCTCTACCCTCCATGCCCTACCCCTCCCTTTTTTGCTCGCTTACCACCTGAATTTCGCTCCATGTTCAGAAATATAAAAAATGAGAAGGTAAGGAAGATTTTTTGGAAGTCTCTTATTAAAAGACGGCAAAATCACAGCTATTCTCCCAAATCTCTCAAATCCAAAACAAATTGCTGGATTCAAATATAACTGCAAAGTAGATCTATCAACAACGCTGGCCTGCGCCAAAGTGAAAAAACATGTATCTGAAATGTATTTGTATAATACAAGGTATTTTTGGCACCTATCAATTCACCTGTGGGACTATCAAATTCTGTAATAAAATTTAACTGCAAAGTAGATCTATCAACAAAGCTGGCCTGCGCCAAAGTGAAAAAACAACGTATCTGAAATGTAATTGGATAATACAAGGTATATTTTGGCACCTATCAATTCACCTTTTGGGTGACTAATCAAATTGCTGAATTCAAATTTAACTGCAAAGTAGATCTATACAACAAAGCTGGCCCTGCGCCAAAGTGAAAAAACACGTATCTGAAATGTATTCGATAATAAAAGGTATTTTTGGCACCATTTCAATTCACCTGTGGTGACTATAAAATTGCTGTATTCAGATTTAAGTGCAAACTGCCCCAATGAACAAAGCTGTAGTGCGCCATAGTCAAAAAACACGTATCTGTTATGTATTCGTATAATACAAATATTTTTGGCACCTTTCAATTTACCTGTGGTTTACTATAAAATTGTTGGATTCAGATTTAAGTGCAAGCTGCCTCAAAGAACAAAGCTGTAGTGCGCCAAAGTCAAAAAACACGTATCTGTTATGTATTCGTATAAAACACGATATTTTTGGCACCTTTCAATTCACCCGGGGGTGACTATAAAATTGCAGATTCAAATTTAAGTGCAAGGTGGATATATCAACAAAAGTGGAATGGCAAAATTGAAAATGAACACCTATCTGAAATGTATACTGATAATAAAAAGTGGAGTTTTGCACCTAACAAAGAGACCTGCAGTTACTAGAAAAGATGTGTATCCTATAAGTTCAGGCTGCCCAATATCCAGGAAATATTTCAATAGAAAACTGTTAATAATAAAGCTATTGCAGTGCAATGTCTACAGTAAGTCTTGGTGAACTTTATCCAGTATTCTTTATAGAGCTTGTCTATTCGTATAATACAAGATATTTTTGGCACCTTTCAATTCACTTGTGGTGACTATAAAATTGCTGGATTCAAATTTAAGTGCAAGGTGGATATATCAATAAAGGTGGAATGGGCAAAATTGAAAATGAACACTTATCTGAAATGTATACTGATAATAAAAGTGGAGTTTGCACCTAACAAAGAGACCTGCAGTTACTAGAAAAAAATGTGTATCCTATAAGTTCAGGCTGCCCAATATCCAGGAAATATTTCAATAGAAAACTGTTAATAATAAAGCTATTGCAGTGCAATGTCTACACTAAGTCTTGGTGAACTTTATCCAGCATTCTTTATAGAGCTTGTCTGTGTTCGCCCGGGGTGGCCCCCCGTCCGCTCCCCCCCCATGACTTTACAGCGGTAGATGCTCCCTTAAAATTCTCTACCTAACTATATAAAATCTTCCAATCTCTAATCTAACTAAATTGTAAGGATCACAGTTAATAGTAGCGGTTTCTCTGTGCAGAAATAGAATAATTTCTCTGAGATGTTTGGCCACAGGCAGAGCGCACGTCCTACTCCTATGAGACGCTGAGAGACACTGAGGCTGAACAGGAACCGCTGTTCTATGTAAAACGAGGTCATGTGATTTTTCCAGCCAATCACAACCATATACATCCCAGTCATGAGGTCGCACACACATCTCACCCTGCTCTATTCTGTAAGCTGATTTGCTGGCCGTCAAAATGACAGGAAGCGCCGAAAATGGCGCGATCTTAATAGATGATGCACAGATTTTAACCTAAATTATCGCATGATCTAAAAAATCCGATCACCATAAAAACTTTGTCGATAATAATCGCTCTACACTACTAAAGAATGGTCCACCGTGATTAAATGAATTTCCAAAAGTTAGTCTATGTTTTCATCCACCAAGGGCATAAATTTTATTCACTGATAGAACAGTTTTGATGTCTAAGGATTCTTTTTGCAATTCCTCCGCCCCCGGAGATTGCACAGTTTTTTACTGCCTACTTATGGTTATTATTACTGCTGTTATGTCTGTTACCCTTTCTTCTTCCCTCTCCCTCTTGCCCCTGGCCACACTGGTACTCTTACACTACAACATTTGGTATCACAAGGTCCTCGTAATACACGGATCTATCTCTCTGAAACAAATATATTCTCCATTACCCTATGGCGCTTACTGAACGTCAGGGGACTAAATAGCCCCTTCAAGCGTTCCATGTTATGGAAAGAAGCTACCAAATCACGGTCAGACATTTTGTGTATTCAAGAAACACATCTGCTCCCAGAAGACTCTCACAGACTCCACCACAAACAATTTCCTCACATTGTCTTCTCATGTCTAGATAAAAAGAAGACGGGAGTAGCTATAGCTATCAGAGATACGGTTACATACCGTCCAATTACCAAAATAATTGACCCACATGGTAGGTTCATAATCTTAGTGTGCGAAATTAACAATATAAAATATACTATAGTAAACCTCTACGCCCCCAATTCCAAACAACTTAGATTCATAAATAAAATCCAAAAAAGAGCTCAGTCAATTTCTCAAGGTACCCTCATCCTCTGTGGAGATTTTAATTTAGTTTCAGACTCTTCCATGGACTCCTCCTCACAACAGAAGAGGGACCACAAAAACCTCCACCCCTGGTTGGTGAAATCCTCCCTCTACGACGCATGGTGGTGCTTCCATGCCACAGAAAAAGATTTCACATACTATTCAGCCAGACATCAATCCTACTCTCGTATCGATATGTTCCTAGTGGACAAGTGGGTCCTGCAAAGAGTTGTGAAATGCGATATTGGCATTATATCCTGGTCCGACCACGCCCCTATCACCCTATCTGCAATGATGGGACATAGTGGTCCAGCACCATTCTCCTGGAAGAACAACACTAGGATTCTATCTGACCCTGTTCACCACAAAACTATCTTAACTCACCTTACTCAATATTTCGCGCTGAACCAACCCTCGGCTTCAGACCCATTTGTCCTCTGGAACGCTCATAAAGCATATATTAGAGGCATCTTGATACAACTCTCGTCCAAAATTAAAAAATTGAGACTTCAAAAATGGGACGAATTGGTAAAAACCTTATCTAACCTTTAATCTAAACAAAAATGTAACCCGACCCAGGCCAACAACCTTGAATTATATAAAGCTAGACAGGCCCTTAGAGAACACCTTATGGAAAATTTTGATAACCGAACCAAAAATATAAGACTAACTTATTACAAGTCTCTAAACAAACCTTCTAAAGTAATGGCCAACAGAATAGCCTTGATACGCCATAAATCCAATATCCCCTTTCTCTTATCATCAGATGGCTCCCACAAAATTATACATCCACAGTCTATAGCAGATGCATTTAGCGACTTCTACACCAAACTATACAATCTAAAAGACGATCCCTCCATCTCACCCCCTTCGGTAACTGACATCCAAAACTTTTTATCCTCCCTTCAACTCCCCTATCTACCTCCAAATCTCTTAGAAAAAATCAATGCTCCATTCTCACTAGAAGAAATATAACGCACAGTATACTCCCTCCCTAGGAATAAAGCTCCGGGTCCTGATGGCTTCTCTAATGAGTATTTTCAGTCCTTTTCCTCAATCCTAAATCCCCACCTGGTTGACATATACAACTTAGCTATGTCACAGGGAACACTGCCACCAGAAATGTTACAAGCTACTATAGTAACGATCCCTAAACCGGGCAAGTCCCCTGATGCCCCAGCTAATTTCAGACCAATCTCGCTGTTGAATTCTGATACCAAATTGTTCGCCAAGATAATTGCGAACCGTCTGGTGGATATCTTACCTAGCTTGATTAAATCGGACCAGGTGGGTTTCATCAAAGGTCGTCAGGCCCCGGACGCTACTCGAAGACTTCTCAATATTATACAATATATAGGAAACCATAAACTGCCTTCTCTGCTCCTATCTTTGGACGCAGAGAAGGCGTTTGACAGAGTTAATTGGTCATTCGCCTTCAGGGTCTTGGAAAAATTCGGGTTTAACGGACCTATACTCCAGGCCATACAATCCCTATATACCGCCCCGACTGCCCGGGTCCTAGCTAATAATTTACTGTCCAAACCTTTCCAAATTACTAACGGAACATGTCAAGGATGCCCCTTATCCCCGCTACTTTTCGTACTCCTCATAGAACCCCTTGCAGAATCCATTCGCATGAACCCATCTATTTCGGGTATCAAAATAGCAGACAAAGCCCACGTGATCTCCCTCTTCGCAGATGACATTATCCTGACGATGTCCAATCCATCTAGTTCTCTACCTTCCATAATTGAAACTATTGAAAAATTCAGTGAACTCTCTTACTATAAAATAAACTCCTCTAAATCACTAGTTTTGGATTTTTTCCTCAGTCCGAATAACTCCACATTATTAAAAACCTCTTTTCCATTCCAATGGCAAATTAAATCGCTTACCTATTTAGGTATTCAACTTACCAGAATATGCTCTAGTCTAGCGAAAACCAATCTCGTGCCCTTATATCATGACCTACAAAGAGAATTAGACAGAATTTCTAAAATAGACAACTCTTGGTTAGGTAGAATAATCCTTTACAAAATGATAATACTCCCCAAAATCCTCTACTTCCTAAGAACTCTACCCATACATATTTCTAACTCGTTGTTTTCCTTGTTCCAATCACAAATGAACAAATTCGTCTGGAAATCAAATCGTCCCCGGGTAAAGTCATCCATTATGCACAAGTGTGAGCGGCATGGAGGTTTGGGACGTTCGTCATTAAAAGCATACCACATTGCAGTTACTATCGACCAACTGCAGCACTGGTGGTCCCGACCGACAATAAATTATGGACTTCCATGGAGGCTGGTCTTTTGAACACCAAGGGCGACATGTATGAATCTCGCCGGGTCGAGGCGCCGTTTTCCGCCAGTTTCCCGGCGGAATCTGCGCCTGATTTATGTCGGGGACGGGCCGCGCTCATACATATCATGTAAAGTCCGCCGCGCCTCGGGCGCAGTGCGGGAATGAGGCGAAGTGCGGCGCTGCGTCTGAGATTGTCCGCCGGAGGTAGTGCGATCATACATGCGGGGAAAAGTCCGCCGCGCCTCGCCAGTGTGTGGGGCACAGTGCGGGGACATGGGCGCAGTGCGGGACTTAGGCGCCGTGCGGGGCTGCGCCGAAAATCTGTTCCGATGCGAGACAGGCTGGAGCGGCGAGAAATCATTCCACATGTCGGTGCGGAGTATAAATCCAAAATCGCCTTTATAAAGGCGTTCTACATTCTCAGGAAAAGAGCTGAAACATTAAAAATAAAAATTACATAGCACCAAAGCACGTTCCACTATCCTAAGTCAAGAATTAGGATATTGGAAATGGTCGGGAAATACAGTGTTTCAAATTCTGAAACCTATTCTCATTGGTCGCCAGAAACCGGCCAATCAGAATAGGAGCGAACTATTAAAACCTATGGGGCAGGATTGACCAATCAGAATCCACGGCGGGACTGTTCAAAATACAGTAAAAATGCTGAAAAGAGCTGATTTGCTGAGCTAATGGGGTCTCGGCTAGCTCAGCCAATCAGAATAGGAGCGACAAAGTCCCATTCTAGCCTATGGAGAAGTGTAGACCAATCAGAATCCAGGGCGGGATAATTCAAAATACAGTAAAAAGACAGAAAAGAGCTTATTGGCTGAGCTAACGGGGTCTCGGCTAGCTCAGCCAATCAGAGCGCGAGCTACTTCTCCCATTATACTCTATGGAGAGAGGAGCGCACTCAAATCTCGGCGCTGAGCGCCGCACGGCATGAAGTATTAATCAACAAATTATTTTTATACAGTGTAAAACATTCTCAGCTAAAGACCAGAACACTTCTTTAAAAATAAAGCAGTTAAAAACCCGAACAACGCGTTTGTCGCCGAGACTGGCGCTACATAGGGAATTGCCATAGAGAGAATTGCCGGGAAAGACAGTAATTCAAATTTGTAAAGCTATTCTCATTGGTCGGCATAAACCAGCCAATCAGAATAGGAGCGACAATGTCCCATTACAGCTTATGGAGGAGAATTGACCAATCAGAATAGGAGCGACAGTGGCCCATTCTATCCTATGGAGAAAATGGACCAAGAATATTCAAAGGCGGGACAGTTCAAAATACAGTAAAAAGGCATAAACGAGCTGATTGGTTGAAGCAGCGGGGGCTCGTCCAGCTTAGCCAATCAGAGCGCGAGCTGCTTTCTCATAGAGTTCTATGGGGAATCGAAATTTAAAAGAGGCGCCGTAATTTGGACCAATGGGAGAGCGAGCGACACTCCTATGGGTTTTCTAATGCAATCTGGTATAAAACTGTACATGGCTGAAATCAAATTATAACACTACAGAAGTTGTGCCGATCTGTATATACAACGAATACTAATATGTGGCTGAGCGCCGAGATTTGAGTGCGCTCATCTCTCCATAGAGTATAATGGGAGAGTATGCTCTGATGCTAGCTACCGAGACCCCCAGTCAGCCAACAGCTTTAGCATTTACGTATTTTGAATTATCCCCTGGATTCTGATTGTTTAACTTCCATAGCTAGAATGGGACTTGTCGCTCCTATCTGATTGGCTAGCTAGCCGAGACCCCGCTCAGCTCTTTTCAGCATTTTTACTGTATTTTGAATTATCCCGCCGGGGATTTTGATTGGTCAATTCTTCCCCATAGCTTTTAATGGTTCACTGTCGCTCCGATTCTGATTGGCCGGTTTCTGCCGACCAATGAGAATAGGTTTCAGATTTTGAATTATTGTCTTTCCCGGCAATTTGCAATATCATATTTGTTGATATTGCGCCGTTCTAGAGTTTGGAAAAGTGATGTTTTTTTTTTATTATGTGTATTTTTTACGTGCAGCTCTCTTCTGACAATGTTTTCCGCCTTTATAAAGGCGATTTTTTTCCAATTCATACTCATTCTGCACGGAGAGCCGAGATTTCTGTCTCGATCTTCGATCCGCTTACTCGCATGTTCGGATCCTGCTTCACTTCGCCTCCGCCGGAGCATTTAGACCAAAAAAAAACTGGTCTGCCTGTCGGAGCTACCGAGCGCCGCGATTTGGCGAGCCGCGATGGTACATGCCTTGGACTATACGAGCGCGCCGCGTCCCGCCCCAGAACGCCTACACCGCGCCCCACCGCGCCCACTGCCCGCCCCTTCATGCGGACCGCAGCCGAAAGTGGCGAACGCTGCGTCCGACAGCGGGATTCGGGCTGGGAGGCGCAGTGTACGCCAGAAAACAGGCGTAAAGCACGTTCATACATGTCGCCCCAAATCTTTGAAAGCTTGGCTACTTAACCCATCTGTTTCCAAACTACTTACGTCTTCCCACTCCATGCCGATCACAACTTCCACAAAATATTGGGACATGGTTAACCCAGCTTCCTTCCCAACAATAGCCTCCACGGTGCTCCAGGTCCCGATCCAAACTTTATCCTTTAATCTTCCCCATATATCTCTTACCAACTGGGAAAAACAAGGCATAACCTACATTCAAGACCTATACACCAATGACACCCTACAATCTTTCTCCTCTCTTCAATCTCACTATATGCTACAGGATAAAGACCTCTTCCAATATAATCAAATCGCCCATTTTCTCAAAACAGAGAGCTCTATCCAGACTATCAAGATTCTCAATCCGATTCTATCCTTGCTAAACAAGAAACTTCCTAAATCCCAAAAGAGTTCTAAGTTGATTTATAACCTTCTGACCAACAATTTTGAATTTGTCAAAACTGACGATATCATCAAATGGGAAAGAGAATTGGGAAGCACATATACCGAACACCAATGGACGGTAGCTCTTCAGTGGGCCCATACATCTTCAGCCTCTGCTAGTTTTAAAGAACAGTATCAGAAACTCCTAACCAGATGGTACTACACCCCTCTTCGTTTATCTTTCATTTACCCGTCAGTTTCACCACTCTGCTGGCGGGGTTGCGGCAACCAGGGTTCTTTACTACATATATTTTGGTCCTGCCCCCTATTAAAGCAATTTTGGAAAACGGTCTTAGAGATGTCCTCAAAATTTGCTCAAATGCAATGTCCTGATTCCCCAGAATTCGCCTTGTTCCTAATAAATATTCATACAATTCCGCTTTTAAATCGGATAATGGTGTGCCACATACTTCACGCAGCCAGACTAGCAATTACTAGGAAATGGAAATCTCCTAGCCCCCCGTCCAATTCAGATGTTTTTGATATAGTATCCACTAATTTCACATATGAAAAAATGTTAGCTTTTAGGGAAGGCAAGGCTTTTAAATTTTTTACACTTTGGCAACCATGGATGGACACTAACCAGTCTCTACCAACCTAATTGATCCAAAATTATCACAAACCTTAAGATATACCGGTGTGGCCAGACCCCCCCCCCCCCCCGCTCCCTCCTCCCCCACCCCGGTCATCCCTTTCCCCCCTTTCCTCCTCCCTCATATTTGTTTCTGGTTAAAGTTTAAAGTCTTGATTATTCAAATGGCTCCATTCGATTTCTATATCATAAAGGCATATCCAACTGTAGCGACCGATTTCAAATTTTACCAAGTTTAAACTATACAATGGTCGCTGATTGTGTGGTAATATGTTTTATCCAGTCCTGGGTATACCCTACATTGTAAACTTCTTTACTAAATTCTAGTCAATGTTTCTAGTTGCTCATGCAATATTTGAAAATGAATTCCAACTTGTATAATATGATATATACATTTGTCACTTTTACTAACCTTGTTTATGCTTCTGATCATTTATATGATGTCATATGTTTAAATGCCATTGTCTCACTGTATTAAGATACGCTGATATTGTAAAATTGAATTGGGGTCTATACTCCCCAGCTTGTTCTTATCCGTTTTTTTTTTTTCTTTTTTACGTTGGAAAAATTCAATAAAAATTTATTGATTAAAAAAAAAAAAATTCTTTGACGTGTGTAGAAAAAAAAATATGTTATTTTGAGGGCTGTATTATAGTTAGAGATGGGCGAGTTTCTTAAAAATTTGATTCGCCGAGTTCAACAAATTTTTCGGCAAAATTATTTTCGACCTGAATTTATTCGTGACGAATCGCAATAAAAATCAGTTATTTCCTGGCTGCAGAGAGCGTAAAGGGTGCTTTAGAACATTGTGCCATGCTCAAATATGCATAAGGAGTGTAACGGTCGGGCAATGACAAACATACGCCGAAGCGCCGACCGCTGACATCCAGGTGTGGATCCACTGTGATCACCGCAGGCGAGGTGGTAGCTGAAGGACCACGCCAGGCAGCGGAGTCTAAGGGGCCCCCTGGTCTTCACCAGAGCCCGCAGCAAAGCGGGATGGTCTTCGCTGCGGGGACCCCCAGGTCGCCACCCCTGACGTGGCTACCTGCGGTGACAGCCGAGGTGCAGGACAGGAATACAGGAGGAGGTAGACAGGAACAACAGGAAACGTGCAGCAGGATACAGGAGGGATAAACGTACACATAGCACCACAGGATATGGCAGGAACTGGACGGGTAACACAGCAGGAACAGACCAGGAACACAGCAGGATACATCAGGAACAGAAGAGCACATACAGGATAGGAACACGGCAGGATACAGGAGACAACAGACACGACGGACGGATGGTCAGGAGCTCAGGAGGGAAGCAGGAACTGGACCAGCAACTCAGGGATTAAAATCCCAACAGCAGACCTGAGATGCTGACAGGAGCTCTAGATGGACACAGCATGAGGCTCAACTGCAACAATGGACTGACCCAGAGTAAAGGCAGGAACTTCCTCTTATAGTTAGAGGTCAGAGGTGAAGAGGAAGGTGCACAGGGCAGGAAACTAACAAAAGGCAGGAAGCTGCCGCGTGCACGCCCTAGGAGGCACAGTACACAGACAGGACCCAGGAAGCAACAAGACAGGACAGGACAGGCAAGTACAGGAAGGCACGACACGCTGATGGTCCATGGCAGGGGACCACGGCGTGATCTGTGACTGTCCCCCCCCCCTCATAGCCCCCTCCTCCCCCTCCAAATCACAAATATGGCGTTCCACATAGGTCAGGGGCCCGTAACTTCTACGGCGGCAACCCCAAAACCAAGGTACGGGCTGTATGATAGCCAGTAAAGGGGACACCTAGATAAGGAGGTGCGCGGGAGGAAAAAAACTGGGCACCAGGCAAGAAAAGGAGGGGATTCAGGGAGGGAAAGAAGAAAAACGGGCACGTACGCTCTGGGCTGGACAATTAGCTTGGCTACAGACGGACGCTCTGGGCTGGACCATGAGCTAGGCAACAGACGGACGATCTGGGCTGGACCATGAGCTAAGCAACAGACGGACGCTCTGGGCTGGACCATGAGCTAGGCAACAGATGGACGCTCTGGGCGGGATCATGAGCTAGGCAACAGACGGACGCTCTGGGCGGGACCATGAGCTGGGCAACAGATGGATGCTCTGGGCGGGACCATGAGCTGGGAAACAGACGGACGCTCTGCGCTGGACCAAGAGCTAGGCAACAGACGGACGCTCTGGGCTGGACCATGAGCCCGGCAACGGGTGCAGACGCTCTGGGCGAACCATGCACCAGGCAACGGGTGCAGACGCTCTTGGCGATCCATTAGGCAGGCAACGGGTGCAGATGCTCTGGGCGTACCATGAGCCAGGCAACAGGTGCAGACGCTCTGGGCGAACCATGAGCCAGGCAACGGGTGCAGACGCTCTGGGCGAACCATGAGCCAGGCAACGGTTGCAGACCCTCTGGGCGAACCATGAGCCAGGCAACGGTTGCAGACGCTCTGGGCGAACCATAAGCCAGGCAACGGTTGCAGACGCTCTGGGCGATCCATGAGCCAGGCAACGGGTGCAGACGCTATGGGCAAACCATGAACCTGCGGATAGACAGACACTCTGGGTGAACCATGAGCCTACGGACAGACAGACACTCTAGACGAGGGCAGGGTTACCCCAGCAGAATCCATGGTCTGTCCATTCTGTAACGGTCGGGCGCTGACAGCAAACGTACGCCGAAGCGCCGACCGCTGACATCCAGGTGTGGATCCTCTGTGATCACCGCAGGTGAGGTGGTAGCTGGAGGACCACGCCAGGGAGCAGAGTCTAAGGGGCCCCTGGTCTTCACCAGAGCCCACCGCAAAGCGGGATGGACTTTGCTGCGGGGACCCCCAGGTCGCTACCCCTGACGTGTCTACCTGCAGTGACAGCCGGGGTGAAGGACAGGAATCCAGGCGGAGGTAGACAGGAACAACAGGAAACATGTGCAGCAGGATACAGGAGGGATAAACGTACACATAGCACCACAAGATACGGCAGGAACTGGACGGGTAACACAGCAGGCACAGACCAGGGACACGGCAGGATACATCAGGAACAGGAGAGCACATACAGGACAGGAACACGGCAGGATACAGGAGACAACAGACACGACGGATGGATGGTCATTAGCTCAGGTGGGAAGCAGGAACTGGACCAGCAACTCAGGGGTTAAAATCCCAACAGCAAACCTGAGATGCTGGCAGGAGCTCTAGATGGACACAGCATGAGGCTCAACTGCAATAATGGACTGACCCAGAGTAAAGGCAGGAACTTCCTCTTATAGCCAGAGGTGAAGAGGAAGGTGCACAGGGCAGGACACTAACAAAAGGCAGGAAGCTGCCGCGTGCACGCCCTAGGAGGCACAGTACACAGACAGGACCCAGGAAGCAACAAGACAGGACAGGACAGGCAAGTACAGGAAGGCACGACACGCTGACGGTCCATGGCAGGGGACCGCGGCATGATCCGTGACAAGGAGCGTGATTTGGTCTTCATACAATGCTGTGTTTTAGTATGACCTGCAGATGACAAGCGCCACTCTTAGAATCACTAAACACTTCACTTCTCTGGGCAGTTACAGGGGCAAAACTGACCAAATAACTGAAGTGGGAACGCAGCCTGACAAGTTAATGTCAGCGCCAGATGGAAAGAACCGAGCTGAGGGCCAAGATCCTACTATGGCGTCAAAGAGCGCACACCTTTTACATCAGATGATTCCACAGAAAATGACAGAACCTGTTCTGTTAAATGCTGATACATGTAGAGCCCCCCCTCCCGAAAGAGTGGAGAGGGTGTCGGCAGTATTTTTATGCTGACGTCTCTGATCATTTTGCCTTCCTTTCATCCATCAGTGTCGGCTTTCAATCGGACAATAATCCATCAGCATTGCTAAAGAAGAAAACAAACAGGAGTTGATCCAAAACAGAGATGACCAGTAAATGGAATATTTGCATGTCTTCTGTGCTCTGTATTCACTCATGCTTTTGGCTAGACAATCATCTGGCAATGCTTATACTTTTCATTCCTTCTGACAGATTAAAAGATGGGGAAAACCAAACATATTGGCAACGTCATATAGTGGTGGAGGGTGGAAACAACATTAGGAAATCAAAGGGTGTTCCAGTGATACAGTGGTCAGTTGGCAGCAACATCACTAGCTCACAGAGTGGCAAATGACAGGTTGAGAAGGTGGCAGCAACATCAGTAGGCCACAGAGTGGCACAATCACAGTAAGGAGGTGGCAGCAACATCACAAGCCCACAGAGTGGCATAATGACAGAGTGTGAAGGTGGCATCAATATCAGTAGGCCACAGAGTGGCACAATAACAGAGTGTGGAGGTGGCAGCAACATCACTAGAACACACAGAGTGGCAAAATGACAGAATGAGAAGGGAGCAGCAACATGAGTAGGACACAGATTGGCACAATGACATAGTGTGGAGGTGGTGGCAGCAACAGCAGCAGCAGCATGAGGTCAGAGAGTGACATGATGACAAATTCTGGAGGTGGCAGCAACATGAGTAGGCCACAGTGTGGAGGCGGGTGGCAATACCAGTCCCTGGTAAAGATGGTGGTAGGCAGATGGAGCAATTGGCAGCAGATGTGTGGCATCAGGAGGGTGGCAGCATCAGAATAGTAGCTGAGGCAGGTAGCCAGAAGGATCCAGACTCATTCTCACAGTTTAATTGAGGCGTCATGGCTGATCTAATCCGATGCATAAGTCATTGGTGTGTGGAAATCCTGGCCGATCCACGCCTGATTCATCTTGACAAAGGTCAGTCGTTCCACATTTCCCGTGGACAAGCGGGTTCTCCTTGGTGTAACGATGCCCTTCCCACACTGAACACCCACTCTGATGCCACACTACTGGCCGGGTAGGACAGCTTCTCCACTGCAAACTCGGCAAGTTGCGACCACACATCAAGTTTGGCTGCCCAGTAGTCCAGCGGATCTTCTACCTGGAGTGGCAGAATACTGTCCAAATAGGCCACCCCCTGCTGGTTCAGGGTCTGCTTCAGGTCCTGCTGCTGTTGGTGAGTACTCTCCTCATTAAGCGGGTGAAGGAAGCTGCTCATCAACAACTCCAGACTTAGGCTGCTTCTGATGGAGCGGCTACTGCTCCTACCCCCCCACCTCCCTATAGCAGCCGTGGCAGTGGTACGTGAGCGATGAGGAACCCCCCGGTCAGACCTGCCAGAGGATGGATAATGGCGCACATAGGCAGCGGCCAACTGACTACATAGGATTTCTCTATAGTACGCGAGTTTCTCCTCCCTCTCGGCAGGTGGAAAAAGGGCACCCATTTTGAACTGGTAGTGAGGCTCCAAAAGGGTGGAGAGCCAAAAGTCATCCCTCTGCCGGATGTTGACTATTCGGCTGTCACTACCCAGGCAAATCATCATACAGCGGGCCATCTGCACAAGTGACTCTGAGGGACGGCCTGCCTCCATCTCCACTATATACTGGGAAGGTGTGTCTGGGTTATCTGCCTCGTCTTTCTCATCTCCCTCTACCTCCTCCAGATGCTACTGCTCCTCCACTACTGTCACCTGAGTAGAAAAAACATTACACCAGACACTGCTTGTCCTCTTCCCCCAGTTCAGCCCCCAACAGACTTATGTGGCCATGAGATGTAGTCACCACGTCTCCAGAACCCTGACCAGCCAGATTTTGCAGCATCTGTTCCAGGACATGAAGCAGTGGAACGACGTTATTCATCCCGTAGTCGTGGTGACTGACAAACAGCGGGTGTCCCGCATGAGCTGCCACAGGCTGACATCAAAATGACACAGTGGAGTATTCCTGTCCGCTTGGATCATCAAAAAATCGTTAATGGCCTTTCTCTGTTCATACAGTCGGTCTAAAATATGGAGGCTGTTATTCCAACGGGTAGAAACATTGCATATCAGCCTATGTTGGGGGAGGCCGTTCTGCCGCTGCAACTCAAGGAGGGTGTGCTTGGCTTTGTAGGAATGGATGAAGTGCAATGCCTCAGTTTTCTGGCCATTTGTAGAATGTCTTGCAGTGTGGTGGAAGACTGAGCGAACCTTTTGACAACCAGAATTGAACACCGTGCGGACATGCTGGGCTCTTGGGTCATCCCTCCTCGGTTTGTGCTACGAAGACACCATGTTCCTTCCATTGTTTGTCACCATGGTTCCGATTTGCAGTTGGAGAAAGTCACACATTGATTTTGTGTTGCATGACGCGGAGCAGTTCCTCCCCTGTGTGACTTCGTTCACCCAGGCAAACCAGGTGTAAAACTGCATGACAACGCTGTACCCTGCAATTGTGGTATGATGGCAGCAGCATGCAGCAGCACTTCGACTTGTGGAGGCCTGATGGTGGTGGTGGAGGAGGATGCAGGTCAACTGGAATAGGAGCAGCAGTTAGACAAGAGACACAGCTTTCTCCTCCAAGTTGTCAAAGTTGTTGTTGTGGCTGGGCAGGAAGCACATTCACCCAGTGGCCCGTAATGGACTATGTACAGTCACCATGACCCTTATTTGTAGTCCACTCGTCCGTGGTGCTGCCTTGCCACCTTGGAAGAAACCGATAGGATCAAGGACTGGCCCACCTTCTTTTCATACATATTTTTGAAGGGCTTGGTACTGCCTTTCTTGGAAAAGAAAATTCGGCTTGGGACCCCCACATCGGCTTGGCACAAAGCCTATTTTCTCTGAACGGTGCAGAGTCAACCCTTGGAAGGGAGGGACTGTTAGTATCAACAACTTGGACAGGACATGGTCAGCTTTGCCACCTTAGATGGTTGACGCAATACGTTGTCTCTTTGCAATCGCCTCGTGTTGAACAACTGCTGGCTCATGACTGGCGAGGTGCAGGAGCCCTGTACCAGGAGATGATGGCAAAGACTAAACAGCTCCCCTTCAGAGAGTTGCGTGGAGCCTTGACATGGCTGTGAAATGGCTTGCGTGTGCTAGTGGGTGTGTCTGCTGTATTGTTGCTGCTGGCACGCAAGCAGATGGATACCACACCATCATGTGACACGTTTCTCCAGGCCACTGGATGGTGACGCTGCATTCGTGTTGATGCAGGGCCAAGGTTGCCAACGTTATCTCCCTCGGACATGCTTCACTTTCTGCCACAGATACTACACTACACACATGTTAGGCTCCTCTGGGTTGTTTAGAAAATAACTGACACCCGCCAGAGTAGGTGATTTTACCGGCAACACTCTGCGTTGGTATCGAGACGATTCGATCAGTCGGATTGTCGGCGCTATCGATAAGGTTTTTCGATAGTGAGCATCGATTCATGCGCGATGACACATCTTAAAGTCTATGTAGAGCAACACACCTTCATTATTACACCCAAACAGGCTGGAGAAGCTGAAATTACATCCACAACAGTCAAATGGATACGGTGCTACCATCTTAGGCAACAAATATAGGTTATAAAAGTCACAGAAAAAAAGTCACAGACCATATTCTATCCCTGGGTCTTGTACCACAAGCCTGACCCTATTAAACCTGCATCACCCCACAAATTAAAAAGTGCCAGAAGGCAGTAATGATTTGAACCATCATGTTTCTTGAACTGGACATTGAAATATCCCTTGTCTGTGAACGCAGCCATGGCCCCAACATGCATGACCCCCACATTTAAAAAGTTGCCGGGAAAAAAAAAGGGGAAGTCTTTAAACCACCATTTTAGTTGAACTGGACCATTGACCTATACTGTCCTGAGGCCACAGCATGGCACCCAACCTCGCTTTGGACCCCCACATTTAAAAGTGCGCGAACAAAAGAATCTTTCAACACACTTTTTAGTTGACTGGACATTGTCCCTATACCTGTCCTGGGCACAAAGCATGAGCACCCACAAACCTGATGACCCCCACATCTTAAAAAGTGCGAAAAAAGGAAGTCTTTCAACAACCCATTTTAGTTGAAACTGGACATTGACTATTACCTGTCCCTGGGCACCACAGCATGAGCCCAAAACATGCTGACCCCCACCATTTAAAAAGATGACGGAAAAAAGGAGAGTTTTAACCACCATTTCAGTTGAATGGACATGACTATATCCTGTCTGGGCCACAGCATGAAGCCCAAACCTGCATGACCCCACATTTAAAAAGTGCCGGTATAAGGAGTCTTTCAACCACAATTTTAGTTGAATGGACATTGACCTATACCTGACCTGGTCAACAGCATGAGCCCCAAACCTGCACATGACCCCACATTTATAAAGTGCCGGAAAAAATGAGTCTTTTCAACCACTCATTTTAGGTTGGATACTGGACATTGGAATCTACCTGTCCGGGCCACAGCATGGACCAGGGCCGGAGTTACAGTGGGTGCGGTGAATGAAAGCCAGGCTAGGGTCCGTCATCTATTTTAACTGCAGGTTTAAAATGCCTGAGGACGCAGCAAGCAACGAAAACTGTCCATTGCTGAAGCAGAGTGCGGAAGCGGAAGTGTGAGGAACACCCAGCCTTTCCTCTGTACACAGTCAATTACCTGGGTAGCGCTTGCCCCTCCGTATGAGTGTGGACCAATTGAGCTTCTCATTGGAAAATACTGGTGGTTAACGCTACTGTTAACCAGGTGCCTCCTCTATCATTGGCTTTCTTTTTCTAAATTTTTACTCAACGTGTGGAGGAAATGGTTCTCAGTACTTTGTTCTCTGTCCTTGTGCTCCATACTCCATGTCCTGCTGAATAACTACATCCTGGTATAAGTTTCCTGTACCTCCCATTGTACAATTACAGGAGAATTTTTTAACAAGCTATTTTGTACATGCAAGTTTTTTAGTACTTTAAGTCTAGAGATAAAACACATTTTTGAAATAGGATGGAATCCACCATGTCTTTGGTTTCTCTTTTTTTCATGTTATAAATGGGTTGTTCAATACAGGGATTGATAGCTTACTGTTAAAGATCTTGCAAAAACAAGTATTTTGCAATATGAGTCATTAAAGTGTCATACCTATTCTGTTTCTGACAGCACCATCACCCTGAGCACTCTTGACAATTCGTGAAGAACAAAATGTCTGTTAGAAACAACATTTTTTTAGAATAGGACCAGTAGTATAAGCTGCATGTCACAGCAGCATGGACCAAAAAAATTATCAAAAAATGAATTCTCAGCCTATGTTAAAAATTGTGAGGAGAAATGCACTTAGAAGCCACATTTCTGTTACAAAGGTCCATGTTTATTGCTGGTATCTCACAGCTAACATGACCCCAAAAAATTATAAATATGACCTTCTCAGCCACTAATTAAAAATCTGTGAGGGAGAAATGCACTTAGAAGCCAAATTTCTGTTTCCAAAGGCCATAATTATAGCTGTATCTCACAGCATCATTGAAACAAAAAATTATAAATATGTACTTCTCAGCCACTATTTAAAATTTGTGAGGGAGGTAATGCACTTAAAGCCACATTTCTGATTTCAAAGGACATAATTATTAGCTGTATCTCCAGCAACATGACCCAAAAAAATTATAATATGAACTTCTCAGCCACGATTTAAAAAATTGTGAGGGAGAAATGCCACTTAGAAGTCACATTTCTGTTCAAGGACCATGATTATTGCTGTATCTCACAGAACATGACCTCAAAACCATTGACTAATGCGAAAATCTTCTTAGATATAAGTGAGTAAATGGAATAACGGTGTTGTCATGAAACCTGCTGTCTTTTTACGTCTACTCACAGCAAAACCAGCCAAATTGTCTGTTGGGAAAAGAGAATAAAAATTGCAGTAAGAAAAATGATCATTTTTAAAAAAAAGTTTCAGAGGACATTTCCTTGGGTTTTTGAAACAGGAATGTGAAGTAGACTAGGCAACTAATAGGTGACCTCGGCAATTGGGGCCACAAATTCATCAGAGAATCCATGCCTGATTCATCTTGATGAAAGTCAAACGATCAACATTATCTGTGGAATGCCGAATGCGTTTGTCTGTAATTGGACTCACTCCAGCTGTGCTGAAGGTCCGCTCAGATTGTGACGCTGGCTGCTGGGTCAGGACAACACCTCTATGGCGTTGACGAGCCAGCTCGGGCCACCATTTGTCCATTTTGGATACCCAGAAAAGAGTCTATTGGGACGTGAAACAACACAGCAAAAACATCGGTGTTGAGAGCAGATAGTCGCTGCACCCCATGATCTTAAGCTGATCTCTGTGTGTTGGTTGTGTGCCTCTGCATTGCATCGTTGGTTGATGGTGGTAAACAAAGGATTGCAGGAGGTCACACATTAGGGCTTCTGCCCACCTTGCCTGCTGCTGCGCTAGCCTACTTGGCACTCTACTGCTGTCACGTCGCTGATGTTGTTCCATCGTGACATTTGAGGGAACGTTGAAGCAGACGCAACATGATGTCTCCAAGTTGATCAATCTGCAAGGTGCTCCATTTCCTGCCATTTTTACTCTTATTTGGGTGGGTGGAAGGCAAAGTGTGTTTTTTGTTTTGTACGTGGGATCCAGGAGGGTGGCCACCAGTATCTGTGTGTTCATTTTGATGGCCTTAATGCGAGGATCATGTTTGGAGGAAATGATATATATAGAGGATCCAAGCACTTCATGTGAGTGATGGCAGCCATGATTCCCAAGCTCTGGGTCGAGGGGCACTGCAAACTGATCTTCCTCATCTGCCTCTCCGCCATCAAATTCGCGCCCAACCTCTTTTCCAAGGCAGGGACGTTTGGGTAACATCGGTGTTAGGATTACCCATCCTCTCCTCCTCCTCCGCTGCCTCGGCCAGTTTCAACACAGCCCTGACTTGCCTTGAGATGATGCACCTGAGAGCTGACTCGCGCCACTTGCACTAGATCAGGACCCCCGAACCACTGCCTAATGAAGCCGGATGGAAATAGTGAAACTGTCGGGCTTGTGATTTGACGGAGAGAAAGGCTCCGTGTCTGCATCTGTGTCCGTCTCCTCCTCCGTCGCTGCGCGGGACCTGTTGTTTTTTTTTTTCAGAGTGTCCAACGATCGTTCCAGAGAACTAAATCACCACAATGCTCCATGCTGACAAGGCATTGTCGCAGTGGACCATTTTGGTGGCTTCTTCAAAAACTGGCAAGGGATGGTGCAGAGCTCTTTCAACCTGCCTCACTCTCGGTGGGTCTAACACCCCCGAGGTCCGTACCGGGCTTGTCAGGCCATGTGTCACTTCGTACTGCGTTAATGGCATTGCGCTGCCTGCCACAATCGGTGGAGCATGTGGAGGGTGCGAATTCCAGCGTGTTGCCACGGTAAACCAATGAGACGGTTGAAGCGGGAGGCCGAGCTGACGCTGCAACGCAGCCAGGAGGGACGAAGCAAGGTTGCCCGCGAAACGGCGGGACAAGTGCGAACTTCAGACTCGAGCCTTCTTCAGCAGGCAGTCCAGACCCGGGTAGCTCTTTTGAAATTTCTGGTACGACCAAGGTTCATGACATGTGCCAGGCTAGGTGTGTGTCCCGAGCCTACGTTCTCTAAGGGCGGGCCAGCAGATTTCGGGGCGGTTATCGCACACCACTTGCCTGGCACAAGGTTCTGTCACCCTGCCAGCGCTCGGTCTCGTTTTGCTTAGAGCCGTCCACAGCTCCCTGACGTGTGGGTGGACGATCTCCAAGGCAGATTAATTTCAACACGGCCTGGTGTCACTGCGGCACGTGTGCCACAGAGGACCTTGAGGGGAAAGAGTCCTTGCATACCATCCCTCGCACGGTTTTGAAGAGCCGGGGTGCGCCAAGCTGAGAGCCACCGTCACACCCACAGAGGGACTTCCACCCAGCTCACCCAGTGAGCTGTAACAGGGATAAGCAGCCTTGGCCGTGGCTTACTAGTCCATGTGTCGGTGGTTGAGATGGACTTATCCGGACACAGAGATACAGACAACGCGCTTGAAATTTTAAATGACACGTGGCTGCCAGGGCAGGGTCGGCTTTCTGGCAAATAAATGCCTGCTCGGCATCTGGTATTGGGGGCAAGCGAGGGCCATGACGTGGCGGAACCCATCTGTGTCCAACTGGTGGAAAGGAAACATTTCCGAGACCAAAAGCCCGGCAATGCCAACATTCAGGCTTTTGGCTTTGGGATGGTTTGGTGTTTAAAGCTGTTTCTTCTGCTCCCAACTGGAAGACAGAGGCTGGCTGCTAGACTGGCCACCTGTACGGCGTGCAGGTCGTCAAAACTGGCGGAAGGAGAAAGCGGGGTAGGATGGGTTCTGGTGGTGCTGGTGGTACTCGGGCGACGGTGGAGGCTGAAGCGGAGGCTGATCCCTGATCATGACTCTGAAAGTACATGGCAGCTTATGAGGAACGCTTGGTGGCGGCGGAGGAGGCAGGAGGCGGGAGACAGAGGGTGTGACAGTTGGTTGGAGGCCCCGGCGTCGGTATGTGCTTTTTTGCATGTGTTCCCTCCATTTCACAACTCATTGCATTCGCTGCATGTGTACTAGATCATGTTGGTGGTGGTTAACCACTTAAGGTTCTTGACCTTACTTTGCGTTTACGGCAATGGCCGGCATATGACATCGCTGGGAGAATCAGCAGGCTTGCTCAAAGAAGGCCCAGGTTGAGAGGTCCTCCTGGACCTTTTTGACGCGCGATAAAGCGCAAGGAGCCGGGGTTTGCGCTGACCGATGGCTGGCAGGAATCATATCAGCGGATTGCGACCGCCCTCTCCCTTTTTGTGCGGGACCCGTATTGACACTACCCATCGTCTTCCTCCTCGTCACTGATGAAGCGCCTCGCAAGGCAAATTGCGGAAAAGACCAGGACTGGATCGCCAATGTCCATATCATCATCATCAATCAACCAGGTGACTTCGGTCGTTCCTGAATTTCTGCATCCAGAAGCTGCGGGGCTACAAGAAGGGGCACTGAAAGGCCGTTGCCGATCGCCAGGGATTTTTGACCTATTGACGGCTTCCTTCTCCTCCTCTGATGGCATCAGTACTGGGCGTCAGGCAGAGAAAATATCATCCTTTTTGACTCTTGATCTTTTACATGCCTTTGACCCCACCGCATTTTGTCATCAAAAGAGGTCTTCAGAAAATGATTATCACAGTGTAGTGGTGGGTACACGAGTGGACATTTGGGCTGCTTCATGCTGTTGGAAAGAAGCTGATGATTGATGACGGGACATTTGGGCCGTTGACTGGAGGACGATGGAGGTAAGACTGCTAGATGCAGGTTGCAATAACCACTGAAGGACAGTATTGGCGACGATATTAGTTACTCAGATTCACAGGGCCCTGACCCCAGAGATGACAGGCCTGACGGTCCTGCAAATTGTCGATTTCCGCTGGCATGCGTTGTTGTCGCAGCACTGGAAGGAGCGCCCTTCTCTCCGTACCTCTACCTCCATGTTTGCTACCCCCCTCTTTGCTCGCTTACACCCTGACATTACGCTCCAGATCGTTCAGAAATATAAAAATTGGAGATGGTATGGAATAGTTTGGGAAATCTCTCTTATTAAATGAGGCAAATCAACAGCCCTATTCTCAAATCCCTCTAATCAAAACAAAATTGCTGGATTCAAAAATTAACTGCAAGGTGTCTATCAACAAATTGGACTGGGCAAAAAGTCAAAAAACACGTATCTGTGTTATGTTTTGGTATAATAAGAACGATACTTATTTTTGCACCTTTTCAATTCACTGTGGTGAATATAGAATTGCGTTTTAAGGATTTACGTAGATGCTGCAGTCAAATTGAACAGTGCATGGGTGCGCCAAAAGTTCAAAAAACACGTTAAACTGTTATGTTTTGATATAATAATACGGTTTTTTTTGCACCTTTCAATTCACTGTGGGTGAATATAGAATTGCTGATTTTAGATGTACGTAGAAGCTGCGTCAATGAACAGTGCTGGGTGCGGCAAAGTCAGAAAAACGTAAACTGTTAAGTTTTGATATAATAAACTGTATTTTTTGACACCTTCAATTAACCGTGGGATTTAGGAATTGCTGTTTGTAAGTTTTACGGTAGATGCTGCGTCAATGACAGTGCTGGGTGAGCAAAAGTCAACAAACACGTAACTGTGGATGTTTTCGTCATGATACACGTATTTTGGGCAACAAACAACCTGTGCTGACTACAAGATTGCTGGATTGTAATTAAGTGCACGGTGGATATTATCAACCAGTTCACTGGTGTAATGGGTAAAATTGAACACCAATCTGAAATGTATATAATCGATATAAAAGTGGTAGTTTTGCAGCTAACAAGACGACCTGCAGTTACTAGAAATGATTGTTTTATCCATATTAAGTTCAGGCTGCCCAATATTCCAGGAAATATTTAATAGCAAACTGTTAATAATAAAGATATTCCACTACAATTGTCTACACTAAGTCTTGGTGTGAACTTTTATCAGTGTTGTTTATAGATAGAGATTGTGTTTGTTCGCCCGCGGGCCCCCCCCCCCACCCCGCTCCCACCGCCGTGTATTTTCAGCGGTAGATGCTGCTTTTAATAAATTCTCTAGCCTAAACTTCCATTAATATGTTAAATCTTATCTAATAAATTGGAAGGATCACAGCTAATAGTATAGGTTTCTCATGTGCAGGAAATAGATAATTTCGCTGAGCTGTTTGGCCACCAGGCAAGGCGCAGGTCCTATCCCTATGAGACAGCTGAGGAGACACTGAGGCTGAACAGGAAAACGCTGTTATATGTAAAACGAGGTCATGTGATTTTTCCAGCAATCGCAAACATATACAATTCAAGTCATGACGTTCGCACACAACCATCTCACCCTGCTCCTATTCATGTAATTCTGATTTCGCTGGCCGCCAAAATTACAGGAAGTGCCGAAACAAAGGCGCAATACTTAAATAGATGATGCACAGATTTTAACCTTAATTATCGCATGATCTGGAAATTTCGATCACCATAAAAACCTTGCCGATTTCAACTTTGTCGATAAAAATCGCTCAACACTAGCCACTGCCAATCGCATGTGAAGAGCCTGCCACCTCTCTGTCTGACATACTGTATGATCAAAAATTTACAGACTCTGTTTCATGAATACTTCTGTATATGATAAATACACTCCCTGTGTTTAACTCCAGGTTCAACACTAACAGGATTGAGTGGATTCCCAGAATCTGAAATTCCCTAATAATAGCGCAGGTGAAATTAAAATGATGGCGGACAAAAAACACTATGTATTTCACTCCCAATACAACACTAACAGGATTGAGTGTATTCCTTGAACCTGAAATTCCCTAATAATAGCACAGGTGAAATTTAAATGTATATGGGGCAGAATTACAACTACCCTGGACACCCTGGGAGAATACACCATAAACTAAATAAAATGATAACGCTGGTGGCATTAAATTTGGGCAACTGTGCCCCAGTCTCTGATAAAAGCAGCTTCTTTCAGGATGACTTGTATAGAGTAAGGGATCCAGAATGCTGGGTGAGCAAGTAACAGACTTCGAGTGGTCTTTTTTCCCCGTCCCAATCACTGAGTAAAGCAACTTGCTTTATAATGAGATCTGTGTAGCAGCAGCCGCAGCAGCAGAGACGCTGTTATGCCAAGACACAACGAGAGGAATGTAAGATGCGTGGGTGCCGTCCTCTGACTGGCTTCATCTCTGCACATGTCATTGAGGGTCCTCCTTTCTTCCTCCCAGAGTTCTCTGCCCCATGTAACGCCATGTGCTTGCGGCCATTTTAGCAATTAAAAACACGCATCGTTTCCGCGAATCACCCTAATCTTCGGCTTCTTGCAGAACTGAAGTTTTCCTGAAACTCTAAACTAATTCCACTTCGTTAGAATCAATTTGCCCATCTGTACCTGCCACCTCTCTGTCTGATATACTGTTTGATCAAAAAATTAAATATGAAATACCCTACAGAAAAAAACAGATGTAAATTAGGTGTATGTAGGACCAAACAAACAGACACCCAGTATTTTAGTCCAAATTACCCCACAATCAAGAGGTTAAATTAAGCCTTGTGTATGAAATATCGTACAGAAAAACCAGATGTAATTTAGGCGTATATGGGACCAAAAAATACAGACACCCTTTATTTTAATCCAAATTACCGCACAATCAAGAAGTTAAATTAAAGCGTTGGTATGAAATATCGTACAGAAAAATCAGATGTAAATCAGACGTATATGGGACGAAAGAAAAAAGTCACCGTGGGCGACATGTATGAATCTTGCCGTGGCGGAGCGCACCTTTCCGCCAGTTTTCCGGCGAAATCTGTGCCTGATTTATGTCGGTGCTGGGGCTTGCTCATACATACCATATAAAGTCCGCTGCGCCTTGCCAGTGTGTGAGGCGCAGTGCGGGACTTAGGCGCAGTGCGGGACTGCGCCTCATATTCGCTGCCCGAAGTAGTGCGATTATACATGCGGGGGAAAGTTCACCGCACCTCGCCAGTGTGTGGGGCACAGTGCGGGACTTAGGCGCAGTGGGGGACTGCGGCGAACATGTATTCCGATTCGAGACAGGCTGGAAAACAGCGAGAAATCATTAAAGATTTCCGTGCGGAGTAAGAAACAAAAAATCGCCTTTATAAAGGCGTACAACATTCTCTGAAAAAGAGCTCAAACCTACTAAAAAAATACATAAATAAAATCACTTTCCAAAAATCTAGAACAGCGCTAAATCGGGAATTTGGATATTGGAAATTGCTGGGAAATACAGTAATTCAAATTCTGTAAGCTATTCTCATTGTTTGGCAGAAGCTAGCCAATCAGAATAGGAGCAACAGTGAACCATTATAACCTATGGAGAAATATTGTCCAATCAAAATCAAAGGCGGGCCAGTTCAAAATACAGTAAAAATGCAGAAAAGAGCTGATCGGTTGAGCTAGCGGGGGCTTGGCTCTCCAATGGGAGAGCGAGCGACGCTCCTATGGGTTTTCTAATGCAATCTGGAATAAAACTGCAGATGGCCGAAATCAAATGATAAGACTACAGATGTTGTACCGATGTGTATATAAAATGAACAATAATATGGGGGTAAAGAAAAAAAAAATTAATTCAATAAAATCATGTTTATATCTTTATTTTTGTTACACCCATACTATTGATCCTTGGCTAACGAAAATAAAGAAATAAACATGATTTTATTGAATTACCGTATATACTCGAGTATAAGCCGACCCGAGTATAAGCCGAGGCACCTACTTTGCCACAAAAACCGGGAAAGCTTATTGACTCGAGTATAAGCCTAGGGTGGAAAACGCAGCGGCTACTGGTAAATTTAAAAAATAAAAATAGATACCAATAAAATTACATAGGCAGTTTAATGTCCCCCATAGGCAGGTATAGGCTGGTATAGGCAGTTTAATGTCCCCCATAGGCAGGTATAGGCTGGTATAGGCAGTTTAATGTCCCCCATAGGCAGATATGCTGGTATAGGCAGTTTTATGTCCTCCATAGGCAGGTAATAGGCAGGTATAGGTCGTTATAGGCAGGTATAGGAAGCTATATGTCCCATAGGCAGGCTATAGGCAGGTAATTGCCCCCATAGGAAAGTTATAGGCAGGTATAGTCCCCTAGGTAGGTTTATAGGAAGGTACAGTCCCCTAGGTAGGTTATAGGCAGGTACAGTCCCCCTGGGTTAGGTTATAGGCAGGTACAGTCCCTAGGTAGGTTATAGGCAGGTACAGTCCCCCCTAGGTAGGTTATAGCCAGGTACAGCCCCCCTAGGTAGGTTATGGGCAGGTACAGTCCCCCTAGGTAGGTTATAGGCAGGTACAGTCCCCCTAGGTAGGTTATAGCCAGGTACAGTCCCCTAGGCAGATATAGGCAGGTACAGTCCCCAAAAGGTAGGTTATAGCCAGGTACAGTCCCCTAGGCAGGCATAGGCAGGCTTCTTAAAAAAAAAAAAACACTTACCGGGACTGCCCCTGCTCCGTCTCCCGGGCACGCTCCCCCTCCTGCTGTCCAGTCCCCGCGCGCTCTACAGCATCTTCTCGGCACAGGCGGGGGTGACGTCATCAGGCGCGCACGCAGGTGATGAAAACACGCTGCCTGTGCCGGGAGCTCGACGGCCCGCGATTTGCGGCCGCCCGGAGACCACTGCGGAGCAGGAGCGCTCGCTCTGTGCCTGCAGGGGTTTATCTCTTCACCTATATGCGCTCGGAGGAGTCGCATATAGGTGAAGGGATCGCGGAAAGTGCCCGGGCCACTGCAGCGCCCGGACACTGTGCGCTCACTCGGGGATTCAGTTATATGCGCTCCTGAGGAGTCGCATATAACTGAAGCTTTCCTGTCGGCGCAGGGGCCCATCGCAGCGCCGAGTGCCGACAGTGACTCTAGTTAACCCGAGGGGGGGATTTTTCAGCCCATTTTTTGGGCTGAAAAACTCGGCTTATACTTGAGTATATACGGTAATCTTTTTTTTGCGTTACCCCCATATTATTGATATTTTATATACACATCGGTACAATTTCTGTAGTCTTATCATTTGATTTCGGCCATGTACAGTTTTATTCCAGATTGCATTAGAAAACCCATAAGGGGCGTCGCTCGCTTTCCATTGGCCCAAATAACCGCGCCTCTTTTAAGTTAGGCCAATCACAAACAGAGCTCGCTCTCCATTTTTTTTCCCCCATAGAATTCTATGAGAAAGTAGCTCGCGCTCTGATTGGCTGGGATAGCCAAGCCCCCGCTAGCTCAACCAATCAGCTCTTTTCTGCTGTCCCGCCTTTGAATTTGATTGGTCCATACTTCTCTATAGGTTTTGATGGTTCACTGTCGCTCCTATTATGATTGGCTGGTTTCTGCCGACCAATGAGAAGAGCTTAAACAATTTGAATTAATGTATTTCCCGGCAATTTCTTATATCCCCAAATTTTTGTGCGCCGGGGCTCGGCGACAAAAGCGTTGGCGGAATTTTTAATTTTATTTATGTTTAAGAGGGTTTTAGTCTTTTTAGAGAATATTTTACATTAAAAAAAATGTTTTTTTTTTTATCATACTCCATGCCCCCGGCCCTGAGCGCCGAGTTTCATTGCCCGATCTTCCATAGGGTAAATGGACAAATGCTCGCTTCGATTGGCGGGGTTGAAAAAAGGGCCAAAACCCCGTTTTAGGTTTTTCCCAAAAATTTCCCTTTTCTCTTTTTTTGGCATTTTCCAATGTAAAAACCCTTTTTGAACGTTTTTCCCACCTTTTGATTTTGTTGGTCAATGTTCTCATGGTTATAAATTTGGATGGGCGAATTTCTCAAAATTAATTGGTATTCGCAGAAATTTCCCCCAAAATTAAATTCGGTCCGATTATTCGGGAAATTTCGTTTAAAAAACAGTATTTTCCCGGCTGCACAGAGCCTGAGGGTGTGAGAAAAGTTGTGCCTTTTCTAAAATTATGCAAAAAAAAAGGGGGCTTGGTTTGGGCTTATACAAAGTTGTGTTTTTTGTTGGGAAAGAAGTCTGTGCCGCCTTTTAATCGCTTCATTAAAATTCCTGGGGTTAAGAGGGCCAAAACTGACCCCAAAAAAGAAGGGGGGAATGTAGCCCGATAAAACTGAGGAAAATGGAAAAAAAACAATTAGAGCTCAGGTGGAAAAAAATTTGTGAAGGAGTGTGGAGGGGGGGACGGGGCAGCCAGCGATGAGGTCAGAGAGTGGGACAAAGACATTTGGGGTGGGCAAAAAAGTAGAGGCCAAGGTGGCACAATGACAGAGAGGGGTGACGGTGGCAGCAGATGAGGTCAGCAGTGGGCAAAATTCTGGAGGTGGGAAAAATAGGAGTAGGCACGAGTGGGACAATGACACAGTTGGGGGTCCCTGGGAGAGCAGCTGAGGTCAGACAGTGGCAAAGACATTTGGAGGTGGGAAAAAATTTGTAGGCCCCAGTTGGCACAAAGAAGGAATGGAAAAGGGGGACGGGGCGGAGCATGAGGTCAGCAGTGGGACAAAGATTCGGGGTGGCAAAAAAAAGTGTAGGCCAAGGTGGACAAGAACATGTGGAGGGCACGGCCGCACGCATGAGATCAGCGTGGCACAATCAAATTTTGGAGGTGGCAAAACAGTAGTAGCCAAAGAGTGGCAAATGACAGGGGGAGTTGACGGTGGCAGCGCACAGCATGGGGTAGAGAGTGGCCAAGAACAGTGTGGATGCAGGCAAAGCAAAGCAGCAGCAAGAGGTCATAAAGTGGCACAATGACGATGTGGGGTGGGTGGCAATACCCGTCCCCGGGAAAGTGTTGGTGGGAATGGAGAAATGTCGGGATGGTGGATCAGGGGTGGCGGCATAAAAAGTGGCAGGGAGTTTGAACCCCGATAATTTTTTCACAGTTTTGATGAGGCGTCATGGCTGATGTGTTGCGCCCAAAGGGATTTTGGGGTGTGTGGAAATCCCGGCCCATCCACGATATTATCTTGACAAAGGAGGGGTCCCCAAATTTTCCCTGGGGCAAGCGGGTTCTTTGGGGTAAGTGGCCCCCGCCCCCCCACTGAAAACCCCCTCTATGCCACACTCTGGCCGGGAGGAGCTTCTCCATATAAACTCGGCCAAGTTGTGGCCCACATCCAGTTTTGTTCCCCGTAGTTTCCCCGGATCTCCCCAATGGGGTGGCAGATGCTGTCCAAGTAGGGCCCCACCTGTTGGTTCAGGGTTGCTTAGGTCGCTGTGCTGCTGGGGGACTGCCCCTCACTAGGCGGGTGAAGGAACTTTTATCAGTGGGTCCAGAATTGGTTGCTGTGTGGGGCCGGTACTGCTCCTACCCCCCCCCTTACCCCCCCCCGCCGCGGGAAATGTATGTTTGGGCGGTGAAGAACCCCCCGGTCAGATTGTAGAGGGGGGACGATGCCCCCTAGGGCGGCCCCCTGACTCGGGGATTTCCTATAGTATTTTGAGTTTGTCCCCTCTCAGCGCTGGGAAAAAAACTCCCTTTTTGGGCGGTGGAGGGGCCAAAAGGGTGGAGGCCAGTGTCTCCCTCTGCCATGTAATATTGGCTGTTATTTGCAGGCAAAAACAAACATGCCACGGGGCCTTGTACGGACTCCAAGGGGTCCCCGCCCCCATCTCCCCTGTATACTGCCCGGAGTTTGGGGTCTCTCCTTGTCTTCCCCATTATTACCCCTCCCGCTGTCCCCGTCTCCTCTTGTACCTGGGTAGAAAAAACCATATTTCCAGACAATGCTTCTGCTCCATTTTCCTCCTCCCCCTCCTTATTTTAGTCCCCACCGGTATTTTGGCCCCGGAGTAGTCGCCGTCTCCGTCCCTGCCCCGGGCAGTTTTTAGCTCTGTTCCGGCATGAACGTGGAATAACGTTATTATCCTGTCCCCGGCAATGCAAATAACTGCCTCCCCGAATGGCCTAACAAAGGCTGGTGTAAAGCATGGTGCCACGGTGACATCAAAGTTAACAGGGGAGTCTCCGTCCCGCTGGTCATCAAAAATCGTTTAATGGCCCTTTTCTCTGTTCATAGTCGGCCCAACATGTGCAGGCTGAAATTTCCCAAGGGGGGAAAAAACGATGTCGGTGTGTTGGGAGGGCCCTTTCTGCCGCTGCAATTCAAAGGGGGGGGTTGTTCGGGTTTGTAGGAATGTATGAGTGATGCACTTTTCCCTGGCCCATTTTTAGAATTTTGAAGATGGTGGAAGATTCAGGAACCCTTTTCACAGCCAGATTGCCCCAATGCCAGCGGGGCAGGGGCCCATCCCCTCAGTGCAGTGGGGTTTCACCATGTTACTCCATTGTCCATCACCTGGTTCCGATTTGCAGTTGGCGCAGGGGGAAACCCACAATGTTTCTTGCTGATGACGCGGGCAGTTCCCCCCCTGTGTAAATTTTTCCCCGGGCAACCAGGTGTAGAACTCGTGACCCGTGTCCCCTAACATGGGTATGATGGGCATATGTGGGGGGTGAGATGATGGTGGGGGGGAGGAGGAGGGGCGGACGGGCCCGGGGGAGCCGTAGTTTGACAACGTGGGGAGAAAGGGGGTTTCCCCTGCCCAAGTTGTGGTGTCCCGGGGCAGGAAGCAATTCACCAGTGGGCCGTAAAGGACATTTTAGGGCCCTGACGAAGTTAAGCTCCGTGCACTCCCCTTGGCTGAGTGCTTTGGGAAAACCGATAAGTTTAAGACTGGCCCCCCTTCTGTTCTACATATTTATGAAGTGCTGGTACTGCTTTTAAAAAAGAAATTAGGTTTGAAACTCTCCATCTGGGCTCGGCACAACCCATTAGTTCTTGAATGGTGCAGAGTCCCATTTGGAAAGGGGGGGACTGCATCCCAACAATTGGACGGGACGGTCGCTTTAAAAATTAGGAGGGTTTTTTGAAATGCTCGCTGAACGACTGCTGGGCCAAAAGTGTGAGGAGAGGGCATGTGGACGGGAGATGATGTCAAAGAGAAACAGCCCCCTTCTGCAGGGTGGTGGACCCTTGATGGCTGCAAGGATGGTGCCATGGGCACTGCTGTGCTGTTGCTGCGGGGCGGATGGACCACCACATCTGACCCACTTTCCCCCAGGCACGGTGGTGACGCGCATGTGTTGCGCAGGGCCGTGGTGCCAAGTTAGTCCTGGCCCGTTAACTTTTGCCTACGTTTACTTTAACCCATATTCAGCTCCCCCAGTGTCTTAGAAAGAACTGCCACACCAAAAAGTATCGGATTTTACCGCCAACGCTCCGCACTGATTGACTACTGCCCCGCTGCCTCGTGGCCCCCAGTGCGCACTTTTTTGGACCGCGAGGGGGTTTTTTTTCCCCCGTGGCCGCTTGGCTCCGACCACTGTGTACCCTGTACTCAGGCTTTTTTTGAGATGAAAAATTCCTTGCCCCCCCCGGCCCCCAAATGCGGTGGGGCTACATCATCATCGTTTGTGTTTCAACGTCACGTTGTCCCCCCTACCGGATTGGTATGCAGGGGTGACCCTAAAACATGACCTCCAGCATTCAAACCTATCTTTGCCCCCCTACTGCAAGAGAGGGGATTTCCCCATTTTTTCGTCCCAAGTAGTGTGATGCCCCCCCCAAAATTGTTCTCCTTGCTATATGTGGCGCTGACCCAGACAAAGTAGTTTCCGGGCTGAGGGAACGGATGGGCAGGGGGGTTGGGACAGGTGAGGGCCGTGACTGCTCCATGGCCATGCCAAAATAAGGGTTGGGTCTGACTTTCCCCCCGTTTCTTGGTGGGGTTGTCGATGTCATCTGGGGGGAAGTGGATGATAGTCAAAAAATCAAAAACCCCATTGGGTTGCTGAACAAAAACCGGCCGTTAGATGACAGGGGGCAGTTGTGCCTCCCCCGAGAAAACCTGCTGCAAATACCTTGCTGTGCTGCGACTGGGCCTGCCCCCGGAATGTTTGTGCACTGCCATGCAGGTGAAGACCCCTCCCCCCCTCTCTGTTGACTACTGTTTGTTTAAAAAATGTACAGACATGTTTGTGAAAGTATCTGTTTTAAAAACCCCTTTTTGACCCCAAATGAACCCAGTAAAAAAAGCTTGGGTAACCCTGGATTAAAATTTCCAAAAATTTGGAAAAAAAATACCGAGTGTCGTTTAAACTGTTTTTAGGTAAAGCAAAAAAAACTTTTTAAAATTTAACCCCGGTTTTGAAATTTCTACAGGGAAAATGTCTTTTTGGGCCTTTTAAAAGAGGTTTTTTTAGTACAAACGCAGAAAAACTTAATTAACCCCTGGATGTAAATTGCATAAAAGAATTGAGCAATGTAGTGACCCAGCATGAAAATTTCTTTGCCCTATTTTGCGTATTCTGTCAAAAATGTTTCAGTGCAGGAAAATAAATCATTATTGCAGTCTAAAGTATTTTTAGGTCCCTCTGTGTTTGGTTCCTTTTTATAAATTTGCCTATGTATAAAATGTTATCTGTGATTGGCTGATAACTGGTTCAAAAAGATGCAATAGCTCTCTGGCTGGACCCCTCTCTACCATGCCAACACCAACGGCTGGCCCGAGGCCGTTAGGCAGTGAGGCAGTTAGTTAGTTAGTCTCTGCTCCTCCATCGGGAGTTGTGCGAGGTCTCCGGCAAGTCAAGGTGTGTGTTGCTCCCTGGCTCACCTCAGCCTATTCTGCTAGGCCCCTAGCCTACCTCAAACCTGTCCTTAATTCTCCTACCACTAAGGGACTCACACAGGATCTCCAGTGCTACATCAGGAGGGTGCAAGTCCAGTCAGCAAAACCTTCTGTACCGACCGTCTGGGAATAGAAGGTCTCCCACCAGCGGTCATAGTCTTCTCCTGGCTTTCAAGTCAGAGATCCACGCACTTCTCATGCGTCAACGCGTGCGGAAGTAGCTTCAGTCTGTCTCAAATCCGAGTATTCAAGAATCAGAGGTCCTTCAAACCAGGTGTTTTTCTCAAAGCCTGTGCCTTTGTTGTAGTAGATCCACTCTTCAGGAATAAGGTCTGTAATCAGTTATTTTCTAAAGTAATACTACTCCCAGCATCTCAAGTTACCAGAGTCTGACACATACTCAGAGACTGTTGTACCATTATCAAAGCTGCCGCTTTTAACATCATACTCAAAGTCAAGTCATTGTTACTGCATCACAGTTATTGTATTCCTGGTTGCATCCATGAGACAAGGGCTCAACTAGTTATTGCTGCAAATAAATGCAACTACCGTTGTTTCGAACCCTGGCATTGGTCGTCTAGTGATTGGTGTCTTGACTAGGGACAACGAAGAATTTTTGGGTACAGGTCCCTGGGGAAGTTAGCCACCATATTACCCTCGTGCCATACACCATTACCCGTGACAACAACCATCTTAAAGGGGCCACCCCAGGGTTCCGAGTATGCCACAACCAAAAACTACCAGCTTTGTAGCATGTTACAATAGCGTGTATTTTACGGTACACAGCAAGATAAAAACTTGTAATGAACCTTCGGTTGTGAATTATGCTACAGGCAAAATGTCTTTTTTTGGCGATGAAAAAGACGGTTTATTTTAGTCACCACAACAGCAGAACAACACTTAATTAACCCCTGGATGTAAATTGCGTAAAAGAATTGAACAACCAAAAATGAAGTGGTATTTGTATTGTAAAAACGCTGTTTCTTTAAATGAATACAACAGGAACAGGCTTAGATAACCCTTGGATATTCAATGTGCTGTGAGCAGATAGCATTAAAATGTATATGCAGCTGCAATGGATACAGACTGGACTTCAGATCCAATACCCCACAAAATCAGCAATAGAACGTTAAGAGAAGCAGTCTCTGAGACAAGCTGAGACACCCCCCAAAAATCGCTGTATAAAAATTAGTTCTTTAGTAAGAGATATCATAAGCAGCCGTGGCAGCACCATCGTACAGTGAGAGCGGTTATGAGCTCCCAGCGTCGCGCCCCGGGCTTTATAGTGCGGTGACGTCACAGATCCCACGGTCTTGATTGGCTTCAAACCTGCATATTTTCATGAAGGTATGCCCTTCTTCCCCGCAGAGTTCTTTGCCCATGTAAAAGCCAATTTTGCTCGCAGCCATTTTATCAATCAAAAGCACACTTCGTTCAATAGCTTACAGATTTTGAATTACTGTATTTTCCCGCAAATTTTCCCAAAATCCCAAATCCTGATTTTTGCCGTTCTAGATTTTTGGAAAGTGATTTTTTTTATTTTATTTTTTATTTTTGAGGTTTTAGCTATTTTTTGATAATGTTTTACGCCTTTATAAAAGGGGATTTTTTGGAATCATACTCATGCCGATGGGGGTGAGCGGCGAGATTTCTTTTGCGTCTTCTTTGTTCCTTCATGTTCCGTTCTCGCTTCACTTTGCCTCCCCCAGTTTGTTTTAGGGCCGAATCAAACCAAAGGGCTGCCTGTCGGAGCTGCCGAGCGTTGCATTGCGCCGCACTTTGCTGACTCGCGATCGTACGTACCTCAGAGTTTTCGAGCGCGCCGCGTCCCACCCCAGAACGCCTACACCGCGCCCACACCACCCCAATTGCCCGCCCCTTCATGCGGGGCGCATCTGAAAGTGGCGAACACTGCGCCTAATATCGCATCCCTGCGTCCGACAGGGGATTCGAGCCGGTGAGGCGCAGATTACGCCCCGGGGGAAAACAGGGTAAATGCCGTTCATACATATCGGCCCCTTGTATTTTAGTGCAAATTAACCCCCATCAAAGGTTGTTAATTAACTTGGCATTTAAATTTTCCCCTTTGAAAAAAACCACATGTAAATTATGTTTTTAAGGCTAAAAAGACAAGTGTCCCTTGTTGCCCGTTTTGCTAAGGGGTTGATCCAAGGAAGGCAAAAACCCAAAGGGGTAGAAGCCAATTTCCATTTTGGGAAAAATTCCTTTCCCGATCAAAATTTTGGGAATCAGGAAAAAACCCCGGGTCAAAATGAAACCCCTTTTCTTGAATTTTAGTGAAACTCCAAACCCCTTTTTGAATCGGTTATTGGAATTCACCATGACAAATCCCTTGGCAGGAATTATTCCATGTTTACAGTAAAGAATCCCCTTTTATGTTTATGTGAAAATTTCGTTCCCAAGACGTAAAAAATTTCCCCTTGTTTAATACAGGCCCCGTGTATTAAAAAATTTGGGAGATTTTATTGACCTTTGTGTTTTTAAATATTTTTATGTCCCGAAGCCTTCTTTTCTCTAAACTTTAAAAAACCTAATTTGCCCAAACTTTCTGTGTACTGTAGTCCACCCCGTCCTTTTATTATTTTTTTTGCCTGCCCCTTTTTCCGTTCAAATTAAATGTCTTTCCCGTGCACTGGTGTCCAAAAACTGTACCGATATTCCTGTGTGGTCTAACATGGCTTGTATAATGGGAGAATATTTTTTCTCTGTTATCTTGCCCCTTTTAATGACCCCCGATCCTTTTGCTTTTGGGGGGCTGCTGCTGCCTGGCTGCTCAATTTAAATTTACTGTCCCCCCAGGTTCCCAAGTCCTTTCCATG
>JAODAL010038602.1:0-39019 GCA_025379985.1 Phyllomedusa bahiana
AACTGGCTCAATGTCTAGGTTAGACTGCAAGTTACACCGGTTATATATATACCTGTTTGAATTACAGCTAACATCTATAAGCTTAGTTACTAACTTGACAAAATTGACAATGTTTGTATTTTGATATGTGACAATCTTTAATAAAAACACAGTTAATCAAAAAAAAAAAACTAGTAGACAAGATAACAAACTATACTATTTCTTTTCATAAACCTAGACATTGTCTTGAAGGCGCCCACAGTGAGATATTTATTAGACATTTATGTCTTTCTTAAGGGGCTCACATGAGATATGAAACACTGGACATGTCTTTCTTTGTTTCTCTGGGGGCCCCATATAGATAAGAGAGAATTCGTAATGTCTGCACATTCCAAGTATAATAGGAGATATCTCTCACTTTACCCTTCTAATATTGTAGGCTAATATGCCTTTATATAAGTGAATACACAAAATGGAAGGCAGATACAAGATGGAGGATAGAAACAAGAGGATGATTCCTAACAGGCGGTTATAGATTGAGGGTTGTATTTTGTGTTTGCATTAGGCCACAGTGAGAGTATGAGAGACAGTACAGCCACAGCTTACAGGCACAATCTCCTGGGGGGAGACAGAGGACCAACCCCCTGGAGATTGTGGTGCGGCTGTGGTCCAAGAGGTGACAGAGAGAAAGGGGGGATGGTGTAGGGTGAACAGGGAGGGAGGTGGTCACGGAGATCATTTAACTCCCTCTGCTGTGTGCGCCGCTGCAGCTAGTCTATATAGTCTAGCCGAGGGGGAAGGGCCAGCCCGCTGGAGTCAGTGACGTTAGGGAGCGTTTTATGATGCTTCCCTGGTGCCACTGCTGTGCTTCACTTGCTGGCTGTCACTACAAAGTCTGTGACAGCTGGCAAGTCTGCACATCCTGTGGATGCACAAGCAGTGGAATGAACAGCGCAGTCTCGGAGATTCAGGGCATGTGCCTGGGTCTCCTGAACAAAGCTCCGCAAATTGGAAAACCTTCTGGCTATACCGCGACAGCGGGACATTGTTCTCAAAACAGGAAGGTTGGGACATATGTATCTGTAAACAGGTAAACAACTTTAGGTTAAGTTCATAGGGCATCTGGTAGGCGTATAGCGGTACGTGCTTTTTGCCGCTTTACGGCTGTTTGTTTTTTTTTTAAATCATGATATTTTTTATTGATTTTATCAGTTAACATGAATCAGAGAAGCATAACAACATAAAAACAGTTTTGGGTTGATTAGCAAATCTTTAGGTTCAGTGAAAATATTAGAGTTATTGAAATACTGTAATGCAACGCTTTACAACCTTACACAGTTTCTCTGGCAAGGTAAGAGGTTCCGATACAGAAATACAGCAGATAATCGGTGTGATAGCACCTAAACTGATCAAACGTTATAAACATAGAACATATAACCTTAGCCACTGAGAACTTATCCAGTGAATTGAAAGTTATGGTGTCTTCCCTGTCAATTCATCTCGGTCAGTGGGATGGATATCACTCCCCTATTTCCAGCCTACCAAGAGACCCCACCATTTTGCTCTTCCAGTACCAGGAAGTTCCGAGGAATGGTCGGAAAAATGAAGAAATCTCTGCATCCGACAGGAAAGCCTCAATAAAGTGTTGCCATGTCTTAAAAAATTGTTCTGCCTGGGTCTCTTTTTTTATCTAAGACGTTTATCCATTCCAGCAGCATATGATGTCTTACTGAGTGTATCACCAAGTCCCACGACGGGATCCTAGGGCTCAACCATGCACCCAACAGGCAGCGTTTAGCTGCCATCAATATAATGTGTAGGACTTTGTGACTCTGTGGAAAGTTGTGGAATAAGATTTGTTTAGGATCCAATGTTATCATTATCCCTAATTTAGAGCTCAGCATAAGGATCAGTTCAGAGCAAAATGTCTGTACTTCGCGACATACCCATAGACCATGTAACAGATCCGTAGATGGGACCGAGCACCTCGGACAAGCCGTTAGTCGATCCGGGAAGGACGGGTGAGGTGGAATATTAAATCCGTATATTGCTCTATGAGCTATGCGGAAATAAGTATCATGCCAGGATTCATCCACTATCGTCTTTCTGACTTTTCCCCATCCCTCCAAAACCGCCCCCGCCATATCCACGTCAAGAAAATCCCGCTCCCATCCACGGAATATATCTTTAGCAGTCTCTTCATTTTTAGGCCAGCAAAGTCCTGTGTAAAGCAGGAACAGCGAGTGTATGGCGCTCTGTGGTCCCACTAAGCTATCAAAACGGTTAGATTTGATAAAATCTGGTGGAGAGCCTATTTTAGATTTAACAAAGTCTGTATGCAAAAAATTGCTTCTGGTCTAGTTGGTAAAGGTTTTGTAGTTCCTCAAAGGAGAAGAATCTCCGTACCCTAACATTAATTGAATAATGTTATCTAGGCCCAATGGCTTCCACTGCGGAAGATAATTCCGCTCGCTGCCTGGAGTAAATTCCGGGTGCCCTCTCCACGGCTGTTGTTTTAGAAGTACACGCTAAACACTCTGGCTGGCCACTATACACTGTCATTATTCCCGGCTTGCAGTATGCGTCAGGGAAAATGGCAGGTAATCATAGCTCTCAATGAGAGCAATGAATTGCCGTAGTTGCAGTCCGTACTTCAGGTTTATTGCAGAGCAACTATGCCCCAAAATATGGCGTGTGAACACACCTTTAGCCTTGTGATTTTGAAAACCGGGCAGAAGAATGAACATGTTCTAAGTTTTTCGGAATGCCGGAGTTGTGAAAATCCATCTGACGGAAAATCCGTGCAGTGGGTTCTGCTGTAAGGATTTTCTATTTAACTTAATGTAAAAAGTTGACTGTTGGTTTACAGACGGCTTTCAAATCCGAAAAACGTTTGTAAATCCGACTGAAAACCCGTGCCATGGGGACATGCCCTTCCAGCTTTTCCTTTTATCTTTCAGTCTTTGTATAGACTGTACCACTATGAGGATAGTGGGGAGCTGCACTTACCTATCAGTGGCTCACACTTTTATTAGCTTTATTACCTTATGGAGTCAGACTTAGTGCAGTGTCTCCGAAAGTACAAACAAGATGGGAATGTCCAGCCATAATACCACTCAGGAAGGAGACGGGTTCTGTTTCTCAGAGATGAATGTGCTTTGGTCTGACATGTGCATATCAACCCAAGAACAAAAGCAAAAGACCTCGTGAATATGCTTGCAGAAGCTGGTAAGATTTGTTATTATCCACAGTGAAACGAATACTGTATCAACAAGGGCGGAAAGGCCACTCGGCCAAGAAGAAGCCATTAATCCAAAAGAAACATATAAAAGCCAGATTAATGTTTGCAAATGCACACAGGAACAAAGACCTACAGTTTTGGAGTCATCTCCAGACATCTGACGAAACTAAAATTTAACTGTTTGGCCATAATGACCATCATCACGTTTCGAGGAAAAAGGGAGAAGCTTGGAAGCCTAAGAACACCATTCCAACTGTGAAATACGGGGGTGACTGCATCATGTTGTGGGTTGTTGTTTTGCTACAGGAGGGACTTGTGCACTTCACAAAATACATGACATGATGAGGAAAGAAGATTATGCAATACTGCAATATTGCAATACTGAAGCAAAATCTCAAGACATCAGCCAGGAAGTGAAAATTTAGGCGGTAATGGGTCTTCCAAATGGACAATGACCCGAAGCATACTGCCAAACTGGTTACAAAGCGGCTTAAGGATAACCAAGTCAATGTTTCGGAGTGGCCATCACAAAGCCCTGATCTCAATCCTATTGAAAATTTATGGGCAAAGCTGAAAAGGCAGGTGCGAGCAAGGTGACCTACAAACATGGCTCAGTTAAACCAGTTCTGTCAGAGGAATGGGCCAAAATTCCTACCAGCTATTGTGAGAAGCTTGTGGAAGTATATCCAAAACCATTGACTCAAGTCATACAGTTTAAGGGCAATGATACCAAATACTAATGAAAACGAAAATTCTCTCTCTCTCATTATTCTGGCATTTGGCAAATATAAATAATTTTGGTAATCCTAAATGATCTAAAATGGGTAAGTTTTATTCTTATTTCATGTCGGATAGTAAGAAAATGTGTAAATGTGTCTTTTTATATAGTGTATGTAAACTTTTGGTTTCAGCTGTATATACAGTATCTCACAAAAGTGAGTACACCCCTCACATTTTTGTAAATATTGTATTATATCTTTTCATGAGACAACACTGAAGATATAACACTTAGATACAAGTAGTCAGTGTACAGCTTGTATAACAGTATAAATTTGTTGTATCCTCAAAATAACTCAACACACAGCCATCAATGTTTTAACCGCTGGCAACAAAAGTGAAAATTGACAAATTGTGCCCAAAGTGTGAATATTTTGTGTGACAACCATTATTTTCCAGCACTGCCTTAACTCTTATGAGCATGGAGTTCACTAGAGCTTCACAGGCTGAAGCCATTGTAATCCTCTTCCATTTCTCCATGACAACATCACAGAGTTGGTAGATGTTAGAGATATTGCACTCCTCCACCTCCTGTTTGAGGATGCCCTATAGATGCTCAAGAGGGTTTAGGTCTGGAGACATGCTTGGCCAGTCCAGAACCTTTACCCTTATTTTCCTTAGCAAGGCGGTGGTCGTCTTAAAGATGTGTTTGAGGTCATTATCTTGTTGGAATACTGCCTTGCAGCCCAGAAGGGAGGGCATCATGCTCTGCTTCAGTATGTCCCAGAACATGTTGACATTCATTATTACCTCAATGAACTGTAGCTCCCACAGCCGGCAGCACTCATGCGTTCCAAAACCATGACATTTCCACCACCACGCTTGACTGTAGGCAAGACAATTGTCTTTGTACTCCTCACCTGGTTGCTGCCACACACGATTGACACCATCTGAACCAAATGAGGCTATCTTTAGCTCATCAGACCACAGGACATGGTTCCAGTAGTCTATGTACTTAGTCTGCTTGTCTAGCAAACTTTAGCAAGTCACCTTTAGAAGAGACTTTCTTCTTGGACGACAACCATGCATACCAATTTGATTCAGTGTGCTGCGTATGGTCTAAGCACTAACAGGCTACCCCTTCACGCCTGTTTCCTCTGTAGCAATGCTGGCAGTATTCATCTCTGGATATGACGCTGAGCACGTGCACTCAACTTCTTTGGTCGACAATGATGAGGGCTGTCCTGAGTGGAACCTGTCTTGTTAACCCACTGTATGGTCTTGACCACTCTGCTGTAGCTCATTTTCAAGGTGTTGGCAATCTTCTTATAGCCTAGACCACCTTTATGTACAGCAACTATTATTTTTTTCAGATCCTCAGACAGTTCTTTGGCATGAGGTGCCATGTTGAACTTCCATTGACCAGTATGAGAGAGTGTAAGTGATAACACCAGATTTAACACACCTGCTCCCCATTCACACCTGAGACCTTATAACACTAATGAGTCACAAGACACCGTGGAGGGAAAATGGCAGATTGGGCACAATTTGTCCATTTTCACTTAGGGGTGTACTCACGTTTGTTAGCAGCGGTTTAGACATTGATGGCTGTGTGCTGAGTTATTTTGCGGGCACACCAAATTTACATGTTATACATGCTGTAAACTGACTACTTTACATTGTATCAAAGCGTCATATCTTCAGTGTTGTCCCATGAAAAGATATAATAAAATATTTACAAAATTGTAGGGGTGTACACACTTTTGTGAGATACTGTATCAACATAAATACAATGTGTTAGTACAATATTCCACACATGAAGCTGGTACTTAAAACCAGAATAAACAAAAATAAATACAAATAGTAAGCAAAGAAGTCATGTGACTAAAGCCAGTCGGATCACCAACAGGACGTTAAGCCTTTGTCAAGTCCCAACAAGACATATCAGTTGATGTTGCTAGAAAAAAATTAATTACAAAAGTTAAGGGGTTATCCCGGAGTTTAATGATGTTATAGAACACTATATACAGCATTCATATGGGAAAAGCAAAGATATTCCACTACCTTCATGTGTCACTTTTCTTTTCTTTTGTCTCATTCATCAATCATAAGATCAGTGAAACATCCTTTTTGTGAGAGGGTCAGTAGTTCGCCTACAGCTCTTTCCTAAGAGTTCCTGAATCCATTGCAGTTACAATCTAGGACATCCCAGGACCCACCTCCTAATCTTACTAGCACCTCCCTGCCCTGTACACCCTTACATTGTCATTCACAGACATGTACACCTCATGCCTCTGCATCTATGCTCCAATTCACTTCCTGGTTGCCTGCAGTTATTGTTCATTGCACCAATCAGTTTGGAACATGGTAAAAAGAAAAACATTCTTTCCTTCTCCTATGATATATGTTATACATGTACAAATATTAATAATTTGTCTTATATATTTCTATGTATGTGCTGTACATCCCCCACAACAGATACACAGCTATCCCATCATTGTACCTCTGATTGCTGTGGGGAATGTGGCATCACCCAGCTTTCCTGTACACTGGATAGCCTATCTAGCATCCAAGAAAGGTGGGTGATGTCACATCCCCCATAGCAATTAGTTTTTATCATGGGAAAGCTGTGTGCCTGCTGTAAGGGCTGTGGCATCATAACTGTACCAAGTTATGTGAGGGCAGCGTCTCATGATGCTTTACCCTGGTACCACTACTATATAAAGAGCAGTAGGCAGATTTTTTTCTGACTGCTGATGGATCATCTCAGAGGTCTTAATGCATATTCATCCAATCAATCAATACAAGTTTTCTATCCAAGCAAAAAGGTCTATTTAACAATTTTATCAAAAATGCATTTCCTCCTTTCAGCTAGAAGTGATGAGTCACTATGTACACATAGTTATCACTGTTTGTCTCAACATTACTGTACTTGAATGATTACATTCCTGTCAGCACCTCTGTTTACATAGTGACTGATGAATCACTAGAGGCAGCCAGATCTGTCTCTGCTTCAGTCACGCCACCAGAGGGGAGTGTTTCTGAGCTGAGCCTGGCTTAAAAACACATGCAGTGAGGGATGACAAAACGTCCAATCACATCCGTGGGCCGTAAATATATGTTTAAAACACTTTTTTTATTGCAACAACTCGTAAAAAACACGTAGACATAATCTTCTATAAGACAGTACAAAAGGGATACTTATATTTTGTTGCGGAGCTCCATTCAACCACGAGTCCTATAACGCCAAGCGCGGCACTTTACTTTCAACGTCCTTTTGGATGTTATAATGCCATCTATTGCGTCCGTGTGGTATTCACCATTCACCGGTATCCAAGGTGTATAGGAACCCGATCCGATGCCCACTTGAGAAAGGGGAAGGGCCTCCCCGAAACGTCGCACACGCCGACAGCTACCGCTCGGTCTCCGGGGGTCTCCTCGGGAAGCCCAGAAAGTGGGCATCGGATCGGGTTCCTATATACCTTGGATACCGGTGAATGGTGAATACCACACGGATGCAATAGATGGCATTATAACGGACGTTGAAAGTAAAGTGCTGCCGTGGCCTGCTATGTAGAGGACAAGTTGTGTGTGACTGCAGCTCCTTCGGAGAATCTCTTATTTCAGCACCAGAGGCACCCATCATGGGCAAAATCAGAAATAAGAAGGCACCCAGCACCTCAGGGATACCCCCTGAACCCAAGGGGCTACCCATTTCAAACTTCTTTACCCCTCTCCTGAGTGTGAGGGAAGACGACCCGCCATCCTGCAAGCAAGGCCTGCCGGCGCCATCTTGCCTGCCAGCTAAAGAGCAGCGCGCCAAGAAGCAGCAGCGGATCTCTGAAGCTCCGTCGCCCGCTGTGAGCCACCACCCGGAGACCCGCACAAGACAGCACCGGAGACAGAACTCACCAGCTCCAGAGGACAAAACGGGCCAGGTGGAGCGAGGAGAGGGACGCCCAACGGTGCCAGGCAGCGCACGTGGAGGACAGCAGACGGCCGGGCCCGGAGAATCACCACACACTCCGGAGACTTGCTACGCGGCGCCGGAGCCGCCAGGTCAGTGCCCTTCGGATCCCCGGCACCCGCTGCGGCTCGTGTCTCCCTCGCAGGACTCGGAGGTTACGCGGCTGGGCGGGGGAATCCCCCGATCACACAGAGACTCGCGGGCCGAGGCGTCCTCTCCCCCTGCGCTCATGCCAAGAACCGCGGGCAGCCCGGCAGCAGCGGCATCCCCGAATAATACCTCAGCGAACTGGGCTGCTGAGACCCCGGGAGGTCCCTTGCCCGGATCGGCTGAGACTATGCCCATTGAAGGCTGTGCCCGGGCCTGTCTCCCTCGTCCCACCACAGCAAAGGGGACTCTGACCGGCTACCCATGGGAGATGCTGAGGACTCTCTCCAATACCCACACGGGCAGACCAATGGGGCCACTACATCTCCCACAAAGGCCCTGATAAACCCCCGGCTCTGGGTCCTTGACAACCATCCCAATCCCCAGGCCCTATCTCAAACTAAGAGCCATGGGATTATAAACTGGGACGCCCGCTCCAGCTCTGGCAACTCCTCCCCGGACGAGCTAGGGGACACCGAACTCATTCCAAGTCCCTCTGGACGGGACAGCTTCTGGTCACTGGACCAGGGGGGAGACCCATACGTGGCTTGGGGCGGTGGTGGGGTCTCGGCGGGGGGAGGGGTTGGCCCTCATTCCACGCCGACCTTCCCCGTCCGTGGGGGCCCTCCTGCTGCTCTGACCCGCTCGGGTACCCCCGGAGGCCCGCAGGATCATGCCGACATTCCATCACAAGAGGCGCTCTCCTGGGCCTCTAACCCACGATCTCCAGCCTGGGACAGAGACCCGCCACGGATTGCTGAGGCGAATCACTTGGAGATCCCAGTGCAGCCGCGGCCGCCGGAATGCTCTGACATCCACACATCTTGCCAGATACCGCCTGAAACAGCTATGCGCACGCTGGAAGCGCACCCAGAGCTCAAGGCACTACTGTCCCTCTTACCATCTAAAAATGACATGCAACTTATGGCTCGGGAGATGCGACAATCATGGCAACAGGACTTACGCCCTGTCCAGGCGAATGTAGCGGAGCTACAGGCTAGGGTTCACCAACTCGAAAAGGCCCAGGAATCAACATCATCCCTTGTGGCCTCCCTACAGTCCTCCCTGTCGGACCAGGCCATGCAACATCACCAACTTTCCACCCAGCTGGACGACCTAGAAAACCGCAATCGGCGGAACAACATCAGACTTCGTGGCCTTCCGGAGTCGGTCAGACAGGGAGAACTCTCTCTGACTCTGATGAAAATATTCAACCGTATTCTTGGCAAACCAGAAGGGTCCTTCATTGAATTCGACAGAGCTCACCGTGCGCTGCGTCCTCAGAGCGCCGATCCCACCCGTCCCAGAGATGTCATCTGCCGGGTCCATCATTACACCATCAAAGAGGAGATAATGCGCAAAGCTTGTCTCAAGCCGAGAGTGGAATACGGTGAAGCTAGATTGCAATTATTCCCAGACCTATCAAGGAGAACCCTCTGACTGAGAGCGGCACTTAAACCTCTGCTCTCCCCTCTTCAAGCCAAGAACATTCCTTACCGGTGGGGGTTCCCCTTCTCTCTTCAAGTCAGACAGGGGGACAAGTCACTCTTGTTCAGATCAATGGCAGACTTGCCCTCCTTCATATCCACACTGGGACTCCCGGACATAGGTCTTCCGGACTGGCCCAATGCCCTGACACTAGACCCCAGCGTAGGAGCCCCCCACCTGATGGAGAATCAACTACTACGCTCTCACCTAATCTCCGCAAAACCGCAGAGCTCCCGCCGCAGACCAAGGAGCCCGGATTGCCCACAATCAAGGGTGCGACCTCCCCGCTGACATTACATTTGTAGGGGAATCCGTACCCCCCTGATTGTTCATGCCCATTTACACTAGTTGCTCACCACCAAGCCCTGCCGTTATCACCTTTCATAGTCTTGTTTGACCTCTATCCGGGTGAGACGGCTCGAAGATCGGCTCAACTGGACTTTGGACTGTGGACTCTACTGGTGAGGTCTTCTCTAATTGTAATGCTACATTACTGCCTCTGTGATGACTGGATGGATGTGAGCGCCATGTTCAGACCCTTGGATACCTGTGCTTACCCTCCTCCCTTTCCACTTATCTTCTGTCCCTTGCCTTCACTCCTGTCCCCCCCTTCTGCTTTCCCCTTCCTCCCCCTTTGAACTGTACGAACTCTTGAAGGAAGGCACTCACATTCCATCCACCCATTTCTCCTCTACATCTCCGGGGGTTTGCTTGTCACCGATCTCTGTGGTATAGCAAACTCTATCGTATTGGTGTTTTTGCTTTTTCCCTGTCATCTTGTTTTCTGGTCCTCTTCACGGAAATACCCCCGTGTAGACTTGGCCTGTGGGTACCCCCAAATGGCCCTCGCAGTTACTTATCTGCCCTTTCTAGGATTATGGCCTCTGTCGGTTAGGCCTTGGTTTACGAATGTTTCATGTTTGTACTTTTTGTTTTCCAAATGTCTCGGATTGTCGTATGCGGTGTCGTCCTCTCTGATATTTGGGGGTCCTGAGCTCTTAGGTGCTCTTAGATGGTACCATGGAGAATATACGTATCACGTCCCTTAACGTTAAGGGCTTCAACTCCCCCGAAAAGCGCTCCCAAATACTCTACCACCTCCACAAACAGAAATCCCACATTGTCTATCTTCAGGAGACCCATCTCCTCGAATCCCACATGCAGCATTATAAAAACAGATACTTCCCTGTCTGGTGTCATAGCAGCAGCACATCCTCGAGGGTTAAGGGAGTGGCCACCTTCTTCCACAGATCCCTGCCTGTCACGATTATCAATACATTCCGAGATGATGACGCTAGAGCCCTTTTTTTGAATGTGACTCTGCAGGGTCAGACTGTTACTTTGGCCAACATATACGCACCCAATATGGGCCAAATATCCTTCATGGCAAGGATTATGGATAAATTACTGCACTTTGCCCAGGGCCAGATAATTTTAGGGGGCGACCTTAACCTAGCTCTGAATCCTCTTCTAGACTCTTCTACTGGACGCTCCTCTGTGGCCTACCGAGCCCTCCATAGAGTGAAACAGTTGCTCCATGACATGCAACTGATGGACATCTGGAGGTTGTTGCACCCGCAGGATAGGGACTACACCTTTTACTTTTATCCCCATAATTCGTACTCCCGAATTGACTACATTCTACCCCAACACTCCCTCCTCAAATACGTGGTCTCTGCCTCCATTGGTAACGCTGTCCACTCGGACCACGCTCCAATCCATTGTGATATATCACTGCCACATTGGAGGAGAACAGCATACGCATGGAAACTGAACGAGTCACTCTTATCGGATTCGTTGTGTTTGACAGATTTGCAACGGGAGGTGGACTGGTTCATAGGAGTGCATGAGTCTGATCATACTTCCCCTCAGATCCAATGGGAGGCATTGAAGTGCACCCTTAGAGGTGTTCTTCTGAAGCATGGTGCCCGCCTTAAAAAAGAAGCGTCCGCAAAGCTCTAGATGCTCCTGACCAAACTGCACTCCCTGGAGACCCTACATAAGGGCTCGGGACTGGACAGAGATCTGAGAGAGGTGGTTCAGACTCGCCATGAAATCCTCAGACTGATGGAACACAAGCATAGGAGGTACCAACAGCTGTGTGCTAGCTCCTTCTACACCTGGAGCAATAAACCTGGGAAGGCCCTTGCCCAAGCACTGAGAGATAAGAGGGGGGCCCTGTTTGTCCATTCAATTAAGACTCCAAAGGGAAGAACGGTACACCTCACTGAGGATATCCTCGAGGTCTTTCGTCATTATTACTCAGATCTGTACAATCTACCGCCGTCTGCCGCTAGCCCGCCGTCTCTGCGGACATACCTCGCGAAAACTGCCCTGCCACGCCCCTTGGCGGAGTCCCTCACCTCCCTGGAGGAACCTTTTTCAGATGAGGAGCTGGCGATGGCCATACAATCGCTTTCATCCGGTAGGAGTCCTGGTCCGGACGGATATACGGCCTTATTTTATAAAACTCTGAGGGTGGAAGTGTCTCAACCCCTCCTCAGGGCGTTCAATGCGGCTTCCTCTGACACCCCGTTTGATCAAGCCTTCTTGAAGGCCCATATAGAGGTAATACCATAAGAGGGTAAAGACCCATCACATTGCCAAAGCTAAAACCCGATCTCTATGATCAATACAGACGAAAAACTCTATGACAAAATGATAGCTAACAGTCTTATCCCACTGCTCACATCAATTATCCACCCGGACCAGGTGGGCTTTGTCCCGTCCAGGGAGGCGAGGGACAATACACTAAAGACTTTTTCTCTCCTTCATCATGTACGGACACAGAACATCCCTTGCCTTCTCTTGTCCCTGGATGCAGAGAAGGCCTTTGATAGAGTGGCTTGGCCCTTCTTACATGGCGTCTTGGAATCATTGGGTCTGGGTATGGGAATCTATGGGAGAATTATGGCCCTCTATGCTTCTCCACAAGCTCAGCTCAGGGTAAACGGGGCTCTCTCTGCTCCCTTCACAATAGGGAATGGCACCAGACAGGGATGTCCCCTCTCCCCGATCCTCTATATCTTGGCGATGGAGCATTTGTTACAAGCTCTCAGAAACGCCCCAGAGATACAAGGCATCTCCATAGATAACCTCCAGTTTAAAAGCTCAGCCTTCGTGGATGATTTATTGTTGTATCTTACGGATCCGATGACATCACTACCAGCGGCGCTGAGGGTTCTAGAGGAGTATAGCTCCCACAGTAATCATAAGATAAATATGACAAAAAGCTCAGCCCTCAGCTTCAATATCCCTCAGACCTCACTGACGTCTTTGATGACCTCATTCCCTCTCTCTTGGGAGTCTTCCTCCCTCAGGTACTTGGGGGTCCGGATCCCTTCAGACCCGGAGTTAGTTTATGAGCTCAATGTTGTCCCCTTCCTTTCCAGTCTCCAGCGGGATCTTACGAAATGGGATAGGAAGGATTTTTCCTGGCTGGGACACATAAACATATTAAAAATGAATATTCTCCCAAGACTTTTATACCTCTTCCAAGCAACCCCTCTTAAACTACCCAAAACCTTCTTTTCAGAGCTGCGTAAATTGACATCTCAGTTTGTGTGGGCGAGGGGTCGACCCCGAATATCAGAGAGGACGCTGTCTCGACCAAAGACGGGGGAGGCCTGTCCCTTCCGGACTTCCAGGCCTACTACCTGGCCGCAGTGGCTGTTCGTATACTAGACGCATTTCAGACTGTAGCCCCCAAGTCATGGGTACTGCTAGAAAATAGACTCTATAAGGCCCCTGTTGATGTCTTGCGATGGCTACCTGTGGTAATGCTGCCAATAAGATCACTTAGTAAAATTCCCCTAATAGCCCAGACCTCACTCGCTGTATGCAGAGCACACCCATCCAATTGGACACTCAGCAGTACGGGAGGCCCGTGCACCCCTCTATTGGGGAACCCCGCCGTCCCTGACCCTCTTAAGAAGCCCTTGTCCCGTCTATTGGGGGGTTCGGCGGCCATGTCTGTAATGGACAGAACTCTGTCCCTGAACTTCCTTCAGGGATATGAAGAGCTAGTGGGAAATGCGGGCACTACCCTGTTTGCATGTTTTTCCTATTACCAGCTACACAGCTTGTACCTGAAATGGAGACAGGAGCTGGCGGTACATAGACCCCACACTGTCTTTGAGCTGTGGTGTCTGGGTAGATATTCAGAGAGGAGGGCTCTATCGGGCCTCTACAGGCTCTTACTTGACTCGGGAAGGGACAGCAGACTCTCCTTCCAGGATAGCTGGGAGAGGGAGCTCAATCTGACTCTGAGGAGGATTGGCTCAAAACATTTAAATTAATCCACAAATCTTCAATATCCTCCAAGGCACATGAGTTGAACTACAAGATTGTCACAAGGTGGTATTGAGTGCCCGCCCTCCTGAACACCCTGTTTCCCTCTGTGCCAAGTGTCTGTTGGCGTTGTGGAAAGGAGAGGGGAACCGTGTCTCACATCTGGTGGGGATGCCCGATCCTACAGCCCTTCTGGGAGGAGGTGATTGACATTGTCCACAAAGTGACAGGTATAAAGATTCAGAACACCCCCGCCTCAGTGCTCCTCTTTGACATCCCGCTCCCTGCGGCGTTCCTCAAGTCCCATCTAATTACATTTATGCTCTTGGCGGCCAAAAAGATTATTCCCCGACTCTGGTTGTCCAAGGCCCGATCGAGGCTGACGGATTGGTTTCGGGAGATGCATGTGTTACAGCGACTAGAGGAATTCAGAACGCACTCGCCAATATGCTATAGCAAATATTTACACATCTGGGGTGACTGGATCTCTTTTTGCGACTCAGATCAGTATTTTTCCTACACTTAGAAGGAGGAGCACTGGGCTCCTCAACTGGTTCGGGTAAAACTCGAGGTGCATAAGAGAGTTGGAGTCAGCTCTTCTCATTTCTTTTTTTTGGGGAGGGGGGATGCCGTTGACAAGCCGATGACAGTTTTTGCTGTGTTTTTGTTCTTTCTTATTTGGTTTGTGCATTTTCTCTGCTGAGACTGTTTTCTTTTGAATAATGTACACCAGCAAAGGCTCCAACACGATAGCTACCTATGTTCCAACGATTGGAAAACTCCTGGGACGAACGTAGTAGAGAGTACACCTGCTCTCTTCTCTGTGGGGTTATCTGAGCTTCCAATAGCAGGAACATTGTCCCTACACCTCTAGATTATTGAACTGCACAGACAAGAACACTGTTAGCTTTCTTAGGGCACTGTTACACAATTGTTTGAAGATACGATCTTTGTAATGTGTACCTTTTTCTTCATTATATTTCAATAAAAGCTTTTGAATATGAAAGAAAGTAAAGTGCCGTGCTTGGCAACAAAATATAAGTATCCCTTTTGTACTGTCTTATACAAGATTATGTCTACGTGTTTTTTTACGAGTTGTTGCAATAAAAAAAAAGTGTTTTAAACATATATTTACGGCCCACGAATGTGATTGGACTGATATGTGCTGGTTTTGGAGACCTGCACGTGGTGCCGACAGGGGAGCATAATTGGATACAATAAGTGGCATAATTATACAAAGGATGACAAAACGTCCCATGAGGCCATGTGATCAATGGATATCACATGGTATGCAGGAAGTACAAAGTTGGGGATTATAAGGTTCTTTACCTGTTTTGCAAAGCAGAACAGGTAAGTCATTTTTAATGAGTATCAATTATATAGTTAAATATAATTAAGGTGTGAACTTTTTTTTTTTTTTTGTGTTTATTTAAGAAGATTTTTCCTTTGACATATAAGGAATAAAACAACCATTAGAAAAATACAAATACATCCGACATGCATACTTCAAAAGATATCAAATCGAAGTGAGAACACAGCCCGATATAAAACGTCGTCAATCACAGCCTCGACATCAGAATAGTTGCCGTATTTCGGGCAATTTGTTACCAAGATGTAGCAACATTCACACCCATTCAATCCATTCACACTGAAGTTCCAACAGTTAGTAACCACGCCAAGTGTTATCCCGACCCCTGGGCCCCATCACACATACAACTCCTGGCTAACATGACTGGGACTCGATCCACAAACTCCATATGTCCAGGAACCTATCTGGAATTCCCCTAGCCTCGTAGGTAAGCCTGTACATTGACAGGTCCCCGTTAACAATTTGCTTCCAATGCCCTAAGGATGGAGTCTTTGGTGTCTTCCAGTTAAGCAGTATAGTCTTTCTGGCGTAGAAAATTAACAATCTATATAACTGTCGCTCATATTTGGTCTGGATAATTTCCTCCACTAGGCCAAGAAGGCTATTTTCTGGGGCACAAATCCCCGGCAATCCTAACTTCTCGTTTATAAACCTGTGAATATCCGACCAAAATGTCCGGATGAGAGGACATTCCCATATCACATGGAGGAAGGAACCTCGGGCGTTACGACACCTGGTGCAGGCTGGGGTGGGCAATTTGCCCATGTGGGCCAACCTGGACGGCGTATAATAAACTCTGTGCAGCCATTTGTTCTGTATCAGCTGGTCTTTTGCACTTATCACTGAGGCCCTCCATGTGGATGCCAGTTCCTCCATGTGATGGGAGTCCAAGGTAGGAATATCCCCCCTCCATCGATCAAAGGACTTTTTCAGGGGAGATGGTTGGCACCCTAGAATGCTCTTATAAAAGATGGAGACCGATTTTCCCATGCTCTCCCTTCTAGCCACCTGTTCCAAAGGGTCACATGCCAATTGAATTTCGCCGCCCCCAAACTGCTTGAAACAGGCATGTTGTAATTGAAAATACCTAAAAAGGGTACCTCCGTCCAGCCCAAACTTATCGGTTAACACCTGAAAATCTAGGAAACGCCCTTCAACATAAAATTGTTACAATTATATGATTCCATTCCTTGGCCAAATCTCAAAATCTGGTAACGAGGCAAGTTCAGTGAGCTTCCCATTTCTCCACAACGGGATGAAGGGTGAGTAAGAGTCCCGGTTCCTCTCCCCCCGGTACGTGCCTACCAACTTTTTCCACAGAGCCACTGTCGCCGCCATGGTAGCCGTATAGAACTGTATCTGGTATTTCCCGTGTCTATACACCAAGTTAGACAGCGCCTCATAGGATCCCAACAGCGCTGCCTCTAGCACTACCGCCGGGTTATTACGGTCTGCCCTGATCCACCATTCCACATAAGACAACTGCATGGTAAATGTAGAAGTCCGGTAATGCCAACCCCCCGTCCTCATACATAGCCTTCAACGTGGCTTTACCTATTCTAGTAGTACTCCCAAGCCACAAGAAAGATGAGATCAATCTATCCAATGTTCGAAAATGGGATTGAGGAATCAAATGGGGGCCGCTCTGTATAAATACAATAACTTAAGTAGAAGCACCATTTTTACAACGTTGATACGCCCCACTAAGGTCAACGAGAGTGACCTCCATACTGTTAACTTCCTAGTTATTTCCTGCATGGTAACAGACAGATTAAGAGCTATGACCCTTTGCACATCCCTATGGATTTTAACCCCAAGGTATTTAAATTGATTCAAGATCTCAAGTTGGCTTCTCGTAGACACCTCCTCTGGCTGGACCTGATCCACAGGGAATAGCACCGACTTAGCCCAGTTGATTCTCAGACCTGAAAAGGTTCCAAAAGTGTCTACTACATCCAGAAGTACCTCTAGGGAACTCTTGGGATCCGCCAGATACACCAGTAAGTCATCCGCATACAAGGAAACTTTCTCCGTGACCCCTTTTATGTTCCAGCCCTCTATCCTTGGATTACTATCAATGAGGAGAGATAAGGTTTCAATAGCCAGAGCAAATAGAGGGGATAAGGGGCACCCCTGTCTGGTTCCTCTGCCTAGGGGAAACTGGCTGGATAAATAGCCGTTCCCCAGAACTCTTGCCGTTGGTTGCCAGTATAGGATCTGTAGCCACCTCAAGAAATCCGCGGGGAAGCCCACAGACTCCAATAACGGCCACATGAACTTTCATTCCACGGAATCAAACGCCTTCTCATTATCAAGCGCTGCAATGACTCTGTGGCCAGAGTTGTCATGGGTTATCTGCAAGTTGGTAAAAAAGCCTTCTTAAATTGATATCCGTGGACTTCCCCGGCATGAATCCCGACTGGTCTACCCCTACAATTGATAAAATAATGGAATTGAGTCTCAACGCCAATACCTTTGCCAAAATTTTAACATCAATATTAATAAGAGAAATGGGTCGGTAAGATTGACACAAGTCTGGCGGCCTACCCTGCTTATGGATCACTACTATGGTCGCCTCGTATTGAGAGGGGGGCAACTGCCCAATATCAAAGGCTGCACAAAATATTCCCTCTAATTTGGGACTAATTTCCTCCCTATACAGCTTAAACCATTCGGCGGTTATGCCGTCTGGACCTGGGGCTTTACCAGTGGCCATCTGCCCTACCGCCCTGTTGATCTCCTCTTGTGTTATTGGCCCCACCAGTATCTCCTTCTCCTCTTCCGTTATCTCTGGAAGTGCTATGGACCCCAGAAAACCCCTAATGTCGACCTCTGAGTAGCCTATTTTAGAAGTATATAGAGTCTTGTAATATTCTGCAAACTGTTCTGCTATTTCCACTGGGTTAGTTACTGTTTCTCCCCTTGGATCACGTATTCCAGCAACAACTGTTGTGGGATTTACCGTCTTAGCCAGAAAGGCCAGCGATTTACCATTTTTGTCACCTACAACAAACCCGGTCCGCCGCTGGAGCAATAGTCTCTTCTGAGTGTATTGGGTAAGATGCAGATTATATGCTCTCTGTACCTCCTCCATCCTCGTCTTATGTTCCTCATCTGGCGTCCTCCCATACTCTACCTCAACATGGGCTATTTCCACCTCCAACACCCCCCTAAGGATCTTTCTGTGAGTGGAGATTGCATGAATGAGCGTCCCTCTGGTCACCACCTTAAAGGTGTCCCATTCTATCAATGAGTCTGCTGTGGACTCATTTACCTCCCAGTAGCCCTCAATGCTCTCTCTGAAGGTGTGAACTTAATAACAACAAAAAGAACCCCTTTAAAAATAATTAAAAATATATAAAAATCTAATATAAAACCAACAAAGAAAAAGGAGAAACAAAAAAAACAGAAGAAGGAGTGAGAACCTGATAAGTACATTATAGGAACAGAACAAAACTAATATATTCATTAAGACCATTGGGAGGGACCGTGTCAAGGGTATAAATCAATTTGACTTCAGTGTTGTCTTTTCCAGTCACCTCCTCCAGGGGTGTAGCTAAAGGCGCATAGGCCCTGGTTCAAAATTTCAGCATGTGGCCCCCTTAACAGCGGACAATAGCTGTGAACCACTGGTTTTTAACAACAGGTTTCCTACTTGGCATGAAGGATGACTGTGGTGTTGCATGACATGGAAAATTATTTCTATTATTTCTATTCTAATAAAATTCATTTGAAATGGGGAGAGATGGTGAGAAAAAAGAAAAACAAGTTACACATCCAAAGCGTCTGCCCCCATTGCCCTCTCCCTTTCCTCCCTAAAAAAAATAATTACCGTATATACTCAAGTATAAGCCGAGTTTTTCAGCCCAAAAAATGAGCTGAAAAACTCTACCTCGGCTTATACTCGAGTCACTGTCGGCACTCGGGCGCTGCGATGGCCCGTGCGCCGGCAGGGACACTTCTGCTACATGTGACTCCCCAGGAGGCTTATAGCAGAATGCGAGTACAGCTACAGCGACGGGCACTGCCGGGGCCCGTCGCTGTCGGCGATCTCTTCCCCTATATGCGACTCCTCCGGGCGCAAGAGGGGAAGATACCACTGCGGAGCAGAGAGCGAGCGCTCCGTGCTCCGCAGTGGACTCCGGACGGGCGCAAGCAGACTCGCGGCCATCCGGCACAGGCAGCGTGTGTCATCACGCTGCGTGCACGGCCTGATGACATCACCCACCTGTGCCGGGAAGACGGAGGAGAGCGCCCGGGAGGCCAGACAGCGAGGAGGCGGAGCGGCGAGGGAGTCAGGTGTTTGTTTATTTCCTGCCTATACCTGCCTATTACCTGCCTATACCTGACTATACCTGCCTATACCAGCCTATACCTGCCTATTACCTGCCTATACCAGACTATACCTGCCTATTACCTGCCTATACCAGACTAATACCTGCCTATTACCAAGCCTATTACCAGACTATACCTGCCATACCAGACTATACTGCCTATTACGTGCCTATTACCAGCCTATACCACGCCTATACCTGCCTATACTAGCCTATACCCTACCTATACCAGCCTATACCTAGCCTATACCCAGCCTATTAGAACATATACCTGCCTATAACTGCCTGTGGGGGACATATACCTGCCTATAACTGCCTGTGGGGGACATATATCTGCCTATGGGGGACATTAAACTGCCTATGTAATTTTATTGGTATCCATTTTTATTTTTTATATTTACCGGTAGCCGCTGCATTTTCCACCCTAGGCTTATACTCGAGACAATAAGCTTTCCCGTTTTTTTGTGGCAAAAGTAGGTACCTCGGCTTATACTCGGGTCAGGTTATACTCGAGTATATACGGTATTTGTGGGGTGAACAGGAAAAAAATGCAATTGCACTTTTGTTTTTTGGGTTTAGTTTTTGTTGGAGTTTATACCGTACAGTTTAATTGACAGGTTATCTGCAGGTCACTAAGTATACAAGGGCCAAAAATTACTGCCACAGGAGCATCAATATGATGTTTTCTCTTTTTTGGCCCACAGCTTAGTTAGTTCTTTGGTGTCACATACCAGCATATTTGATTATGTATAAACACAAACCAGTCCTTTTGTAACCTAGCCAGTTTTTAGTAAAAAAAACTGCATTTGCCACCTTGGTAACTTGGACATCATGTCTAATCCTGACAGCCAAGAAAGATTTTGAATCAGGTGGATCAGGGGAAGGACTTGTACATATCACAAAATGAGGTGGATCAGTTTTAGTATGGAAATAAACCAGGCAGACTGCTAGCCTGACTGGTGAAGGGGGGACATTGTCCTTTTCATATTTCTACTCTTTGGTGGAAATGTGGAGAGGCAGAGACTGATCCCGAACCAAAAAAAAATCTAATTTCCCCAATTCCTCAATCCTAAAGGATGGATGGTCCATTCTTTATAAGATAGACCTTCTGGTTATAGCTCAGGAAGAGAAAGACCTCCTTAATGCAGATCTCTGAGGAGGAAGTGAGGCGCACACTAAATAATAACAGATAGAATTTCTCAGTTTCTACTAGACCTTATTGATTCCTCACGGGTGGGAATTATTAAGTGGGGGGTTCATGGTTTGCAATACCCATTCTTGCAAGGGGCTGTTCACAAGGTATTAATAGCTAACATTCAAGGTATCTGTCACAGCTCGTGCTGCAGTCCCTGCTATAGAAACACCGTTCCTTCTGGCACTCCCCTCTCCCTGCGCCTGGTCATTCCCATCCTCTGCTTTTGGCCAGTACAGGCGCATCTGCTCTTTAACATTGAAAAGGCCAGTGTACCCCTGACACCTTATCACCATTCACCTCCACCGTTTTTAGGATGCCTCCCCTAGTTTTCTCTGCCAGTTTGTTGGTGTTTCTTGCCTAAAGAGTGTGCTATTTCCATTGCCTTTGGACTATTGACTAGCCTCCACCTGCCCTGATCCTTCTGCTACTGACCTGATTACGTTCTGTCTGCCACCTGCCCTGGTCTTTCTACCGGCTGTTACTGCAAGTGGCCATGTCAGGGATAGCAAATTGGAAGTCTCCCACAGCAAAGCCCAACCCTGGCATGGTTCATCTCTCGCAGTGACCCTACAGATCCACCACCTGTGTCAGTGACAGTATCTGTCACGGTACTATGAGGAAAGGTACCATGAAGTATGTCCCCACAGATGTTAATACAGCAAATTTAATCCTCTGTGGGCTATATTTGCGCTCTATTTCCTGGTGGCATAAGCTTTCCCTGCAAGACTTAAAAGTGAAGTCTACCATGCTTTTGTGTCCCAAAGGGAAAGTGTGTGCCACCAAGGAATACAGTTATGTGCAAAATAATAGCAGTCAATACCAGTAATGAGTTTAATTACTGTTTTTGTCTGAAAACGTAATACAACATAGTCGAAAATTCAAGGGTAGGTGTAGCTGAGTAATGAGCAACCAACAGAATAAATAGTTATGACATGTGCGCTGCTAGTTTGGTGCAACTGACTAGTTTAATGAAAGAGGGGTGTTTAAATAAATAGCGTTGTGAACTTCAGTTAGTGAGGTCATTCATTATTTGAAGAAATAAGTGTCAGCTATGGCCCTTATCTAATGAAGGACAGAAGCCAATGTTGTACCTGCTGGTTTTAGCCCTTTCTCAGTGACTACAATGGATCGTTCCAGAGATTCAACCAAAGGAGAAAGAACTTCGATCAAGATGTTGATTAGAGAGGGCAAAACATATCAAGAGATGCACACAATAGTTGTTTGCTTAGCTAAAAAAACACCAATGCTTTAAAATGGTATCCAAAACCAGAAACAAATGGTAGAAAAAGGAATAACACCATCCGACTAGATCATATAATCACAAGAATGGCAAAAAACCATCCAATGGTGAACTGCAGGGAGATCAAAGAAGATTTTCAGTAATCTGGGAGTACAGCAACAATTAGAAGGAGCCTACGTGCAGCCAAATTATTTGCTATAAACCCTCATAAAGTGATGAAAAAAATATGTTTTAAAAAGTTTACAGTTTGCCAAAGAACACATTGACTAGCCCAAAGAGAAGTGGCACAAAATTGTCTGGAGAGATAAGAGCAAGAGTGTTCTTATTGGGTCTAAAGGCCGCTGGCAGTTTGTCAGATGGCTCATGAATACTGAATTCACTGTAAAAAATGTTAAACATAGTGGTGCAAGCATTATGGTTTGGGGATGTTTCTCATACTCTGAAGTCATTTATCACATACCAGGCAACATGGACTAGTGTGAGTACATAAAAATAATGGAAGTGATCATGTTGCCTTATGCTAAAGAAGACATGCCCTAGAAATGGGTGTTTCAACAGGACAATGGCACAAAACACAGGCAGGCAACATACTGTTTCCACTCCAACAAGATTGAAGTGGCCAGTCCAATCCCCAGACCTCAATCCGACTGAGAATGTATGGAGTGACATGAAAAAAGTAGTTTTTAATGCAAAACCTAAAAATGCAAAGGAACTGTGGAATGAAGTACCATCTGCTTGGGCTGAAATACTTCTTTTTAGGTGTCAGATGTTAGTTGACTCCATACCACAAAGATGTAAAACAGTTCTCAGAAGGTAACTTAACTAAATATTACTTCAGTGACCTACAGAAAAGCTAAATCTGGGAACAAATTTCAGTTTATACTGTAAATATTCAAGTTGAATAATGAAAATGCACACACTGCTATTTTTTGAGAAGCCTATTATTACATTTCTTCATTTTCAGTTTATAATTTGATATTTTGATCATTTTCTCATTTGGATGCAAATATTCAGTACTCCCAGTGCCTTTGTGTATATGGAAATAGATGCTATTATGAGGATTGAGCTTATTCTCATTGTTTTGCCAACGATTTGCGGGGGTAGGATACGAATTTAAAGGAGGCGACCTCCAATGCTTTATTAACTTTATTATATGAAGAATTTAGTGATTACATAAAACTACAAGAAGATAGTGTGATATTGTATATACTTTTGCATAATATAGATTATAAAGGCAAAGCACACATAATATGGATTACAAATACTTACATCACACCTATATATGGGTCAAAGCTTCATCAGGAATCTTATAAGCATCATCTATCGGCATCAGCTGGACAAAACGGGCCAGCGAAGATAGAGAGATATTCCTGAGATCCACACCGTGCACGGGTGCCCCCTTATACAGGTCCAAGCTTCACCAGGAATCTTAACAGCATCATCTATCCGTAACATCAGCTGGGAGAAGCGAGCCAGCGAAGATAGAGAGATATTCCTGGGATACTACATTATGGCGGTGAGGCGGACCTCTATAGCCCACAGGTCCAGCTACTTCTAATTCCGCAGCAAACTTTCTCAGCTTATATCTTACTTGAAACAAATGCCTGCGTAACCAAGTGTTACGAAAGCTGACAGATCAGTATTTTTCCAGTATAAGGTCTCCGCTCATCAGGATGGCCATTCCTTCAGAGGTTAACTAGGCACTGGAAAAATACATCACTTGATGCTGAACATCCCTGAGCCATGAACACCTGCTTTCCCATGATTTCTTCCTAAACATTGCCGGGTAGTAGTTGTTTACACCAGCACAGACTCGGTACAGCGCTCCCACGACAGAGTCATGTGAGAGACCCTGATCACAGACCTTTGTGTCAATATGCACTGTTTCTCACTAACATTTACCAGGAGATAGGAAATTTACAGCTTAAAGACTAACTATTAAGATCTATTATTCTTAAAGAGATACTGTCAATATGGATTCCGGATGGTCAATAAATCTCTTAGCACTACACTCATTTGTTTGAAACACACTGCTATTATTTTGCACATAATTGTAGATCAAACATAGCCTACGTAGTCCTATGTTCTACTTTACTAGTCTATGGGGCTGCAACAGATACTTTGCGGTATAAGGGCTTGTCCCCACTGCATAGGTTTTCACCCGGTTTTATAGACAGTTTTCGGTTTTGAAAACCGTCTGTAAACCGGGTGTCAACTGTTCAGCCTGACGGTCTGAAAATCATTCAACATGTTCATTCTTCTGCTTGGTTTTCGGGCAGAATATGAACATGTTAAAGCAAAGGGGGAGGGCTTCTTTTCGCAAACCGCGGAGAAAAGCCGTCCCCCTGTGGCCGTGTGCATATATATATATAGTGAGCTTTTACAGTTTCAGGATCTTAGCATAACTCCTTTGAAGACACAGATACAGATACATTGGGTCCAAATACGGGTCCTCCTATATTATATTTCTAGGAACACAGGTACATGGGTGCAAGACATGCAAAACAAAAACAAAGCAAAAGGCTGCTCATCTGTGCTCGAACAGATAAGTTGAACTTACTAGCACCTTGCAAACATATAGAAAGTGGCGTGGAACATGAGGAGTAAGCACCAACCCAACACTTTGCTTACTCCCAATGAAAAGCCGTCCTTGACGTGTGTCAACTGTCTGATGCAATTGACACCTATCGAATTGGCTTTTCATTTCACCAAGGCTCCCTACCTTGATGACCTTCTCCAGGTAAATGCCAAAAATCTGGCTGGGATATATACACCATTCCATGCTTTCCCAGCTGCTGCCTTATAATTAATTATATATTATATATATTATATTATAATATATTATATTATATATTATATATTTATATATATATATATATATATATATTTATATATACATACATACAAACATACATACATACATACACACACACACACTCTTAAACCCTTTCCTGACAGGACGGTCATAATAATTATGGCTCTAAATTTTTTTTCCGTCTTGTCTCCTGAAAGCCATAACTTTTTTATTTTTCCACCTACATAGACGTATGAGGGCTTTTATTTTGCGGGACAAGATGTACTTTCTAATGGTGTTATTCATATTATCATAGAATATACTGGGCAATGGAAAACAAATTGTAAGTGGGGCAAAATGTGAAAGAAAAGTACTTGCTCCATGTTTGCAGCATTTTTTTTACGGCGTTCATTCTTCGGTAAAAATGATGTTATGTTTTGGTACCGTAAAAAAATTCCAAACATTTTCTATTTTTGAAATTTGCGCTGCAGTACCATTTTGTGCCATCAATAACTTTTTTGTACTAACACCTACGGACATGAGTGAGGGTGCATTTTTTTGTGGGCTGAATTGTACTTTTTATTGCTACCAGTTTGGAATACATGCGACTTTTTTGATCACTGTTTTCCAATTTTTATAGGATGTGAAATGACCAAAAAACTGCTATTTTGGCGTTTGGAATTTTTTTTCTTCTACAGTGTTCAGTGTACGGGATAAATGATGTTATATTTTAATATGTCGGACTTTTTTGGACGCGGCGATACCAAATATGTGTAACTTTTTTATTTTATTTTTTGTATTTGTAAAATGGAGAAAGGGGGGTGATTTGAACTTTTAATACTTTTTTTTTTTTTTTTTTACTTTGAGTCCCCCTAGGGCGCTTCACCACTAGGGGGCGCGAAAATTTATACAGCCTAATGCATTGTATATACAAAGATGGCGTGTCCTGCCTGTAGCCGAAATCAAAAACATGGCAGCGATGGAAGCCTTCACAAGGGGTGATTTTATGTGTGCTGAATGTGCTTAGTCCACAGGGGTGCTTTGTAGTACCAGTTCAGTCCTGGTATCAAGGGTAACCAGGGAGGATTTGACATGTGATAGGATACCAGGCATGCATTGAGCTCAACCTAATATGAAAACTTTTTGATGATGTCTGGATGTTGTAATCTTTTAGCCTAACTTCATTATTTCAACATATGTTATATGGGTGATATTCTTTTGTACTTAAGATGATGTGCAGAAACTGAGTTTACTTGTGCTGATTTTTATGGTATTTTATTTCTGATTTCTTGATATTTATAATTAACATTTTGCTACTCATTACTCATGCTATAATTAATTATAATTAATTTGCTTAATGACAATGTACTTTTCTTTTCCTTTTTCCATGTATTTTCTCAAAAATTTTACAAAAACCACAATTTCTAAAAAATATTTTCATAACAGAAAGTGTTTTAAATAAATGATAAATAAAGTCAATTTCTGTCAATACATTTTGGTTTCCAAAGTTATACTTTGTGTTTTAGTTCATCACCAAGATAGCTGCCTTCTGTTAGGCTGCGCTGCATTCATCAATTCTGTTGTTCTGCCCTTTCATGAGAGCTAAAACAATAAAAATGACAGTGAACCACATTGACTTTACAATGGGGTTTGTTTGTTTTGGTCACAGTGTCTGTAATTTTATGTGAAACATAGGTTTGCATGCTTTACTACTTTTTCAGCAAATACAGTGAGTTGCAAACACATTCATACCTCTTGAGCTGTTCCTCATTTTTAACTGTTACAGCCACAAACTTACTTATTTTCCATACTGTATATCAATACAATAGTTATTTGATACACTGGCAAATTTGCAAGTTTTCCCACCTTCAAAGATTGGAGAGGTCTGTAATTTTTAATGTAGGTACATTTCAACTGTGGGAGACAGAATCTAAAAAAAACCCCAAGAAATCACATTGTATGGTTTTTAAATAATTAATTTGCATTTTATTGCATGAAATAAGTATTTGATGCCTACCAACCAGCAAGAATTCTGGCTCCCATAAATCTGTTAGTTTACCTTTAAGAAACCCTCCTACTCTGCACTCAATATCTGTATTAATTGCACTTGTTACCTGTACAAAAGACACCTGTCCATACAGGTCATCAATCACACTCCAACCTCTCCACCATGGCCAAGCCCAAAGAGCAGTCTAAGGACACTGAGGTAAAAATTGTAGACCTGCACAAGGCTGGGATGGGCTACAGGACAATAGGCAAGCAGTTTGGTAGAAGGCAAAAACTATTGGCACAATTATTACAAAATGGAAGAAACACAAGATGATTGTCAATCTTCCTCGGTTTAAGGCTCCATGCAAAACCTCGGCACATGGGGTAAGTATGATTCTGAGAAAGGTCAGAAATTAACCCAGAACTACATGGAAGCACCTGGTCAATAACCTGAATAGAGCACAGTGTCAAAGATTATGGTCATGGATTAAAATCCTGCAGGGCACGCAAATTCCCCCTGTTCACGTCAGCACATGTCCAGGCCCATTTAAAGTTCGCCAATGACCATCTGGATGATCCAGAGGAGGAATGGGAGAAGGTCATGTGGTCAGATAAGACCTAAATAAAACTTGGCATGTTTGGAGGAAGAAGAAGGGAAGATTACAACCCCAATAATACCATCCAACTGTGAAAGAATGGTGGTGAAAACATCATACTATGAGGCTTCTTTTCTGCTAAGGTGGCAGGATGACTGCACCGTATTGAAGGGAGGATGGATGGGGTCATGTATTGTGAGATTTTGGCCAACAACCTCCTTGCCTCCCTAAAAACAATAAAGATGGGTTGTGACTCGGTCTTCCAGCAGGACAATGACCTGGGAAACACAGCCAGGGCAACTAAGGAGTGGCTCCGTAAGAAGCATTTCAAAGTCTTGGAGTGGCCTAGCCAGTTTCCAGACCTGAAACCAATCGAAAATCTTTTGAGAGAGCTGAAACTCAATGTATGGAGGAGTTGGCCAAAAGTCCTGGTGCAGTCTGTACAAAGATTCTGCCCTTCACAGTTGAAGTGTACCTATGATAAAAAAATACAGACTTCTCCATTTATTGTTGGTGGGAAAATTTGCAAAACCGGCAGTGTGTCAAATTTTTATTTTCCCCACGGTATGTGATAGAGCAACACAAAGTGGCAAGTATTTGTGAAGCTTATAGAAAATGATACATGCTTTTCTGAATATTTGCAAATTTAAAAAAAAAACTTAAAAGTGTGGTGTGCATATGTATTCAGTCCCCAACTCAATGCTTTATAGGAGCACCTTTAGCTGGAATAAGGTTTGGGCTTTCAGAATTATAATCTAGGCTGAAGTTTTTCCTATTCTTATTTGAAAAAATAGCAAAATAGTCGTCGGTTTTGGTAAATGTTCATGAACAGCAATTTTTAATTCCTGACACAGATGCTCAATGGGATTTAGGTCTGGACTTTGACTGGGCCGTTTTAACACATGTAGCTTTGGCTGTATGTTTAGTGCTGTTGTTCTGCTGAAAGGTGAACCTTAGTCCCAGACTGAAGTGTTTTGCAGCCTCTAACCGGTTTTCCTTTAGAACTGCCCCTATTTGCTCCATCTTTTTCCCCTCAAGGCGAGCGATTCCGAGTCCCTGCTGATGCCCACAGCATGCTTCACAGTGGGGGTGGTGTGTTCAGGGTGATGTGCAGTAAGAGGATAAATACAAGTCTTTTCTATAGCATTCTTTTCTCCACCCAACACCGTCAGTTCACAAATCAGCTGTTTAAGTGAGTAATTTCATTTCAGAATTGCTTAAGAAATGTCCACTGCAAACTTTACTTTTTCATTCCTATTGTGTGTCTAGAAATAAAAAAAGAGATCGTACAGGACTTCCAGACTCTTTTAAATGAAACACTTTTTTATTAGATTCACTAAAATACAGTGATAAAAGCATATATAAAATGTCTCTTGTCGGCAATATGCCACGAGATCCAGCTCGACCTAGGGTCTCACCCTTCACAGCTTCTTCCGGGGCAGTGATAGCTTTCCTCCACACATAGCGTTTGGCATTTAGGCCAAAACATTCAATTTTGGTCTCATCTGGCCAGAGCACCTTCTGCCACATGCTTGCTTTGTTACCTACATAGATTTCTGTAAAGTGCAAATGAGACTTATTACAGCTTGAAAAGCTGAAAAATGCTTTCATGGTTAAAGATGAAGAACAGTTCAAGGGGTATGAATACCCAATGTATGTTCCCTTCCAGTGTCGCCTCTGCTCTTCGCTAATGATATCACATTTATCAGTCACACGATGCTGCAGCCAGTCACTGGCTTTAGCGGTCATTGGTTATCAAGACAATAACTGACCCCCAGTTATTTTTACGACTTGAACTTAAGTTACGATGGAAAGCAGAGGTGGTTGGTTTGGGATCACAGGCGAGTTAAGTTTTCATTTTGGATTTTTGGAACCCCTCTTGACCAGGAAACACTTTTTTAAATTACCATATATACTCAAGTATAAGCTGAGTTTTTCAGCACAAAAAATGTGCTGAAAAAGCCATCCTCAGCTTATACTCGAGTCACTGTCGCCACCCAGGCACTGCCAAGGCCCTGACACAGCAGGGATACTTCAGCTCTCTCTGGGAGCGTCTGGGCGCTGTCGGCGATCGCTTCAGCTGTATAGAAGCACATATAGCTCAAGATATCACTGCTGAGCAAAGAGCGAGCACTCCCTGCTCCACAGAGGACTCCGGAAGGCCGCAAGCAGGCTTGCGACCTTCCAGAGTATCTGGCCCAGGCGCCGTGTCATCAGCTGCCTGATGACATCACGCCATCTGTGCCGGCAAGAAGACAGGACGCCTGGAAGTCAGAGCAGCGGCGGAGAGAGGTAAGTACTTGTATTTAAAAAAAAAACAAAAAAAACTGCCTATACGGGGTATTACTCCCTTTTAAACCGCCTATGGGGGAAATTAAATTGCCTTATATTCCCTTTATGGGGGACATTAACAGCCTAATCTGCCTATGGGGAATTTAAAAGCCATAATGCTATGGGGGACATTAAACTGCCTATACCTGCCTATGAGGACATTAAATTGCCTATACCTGCCTATGGGGGAAAATTAAACTCCCATTCCGCCTATGGGGGACAATAAACTGCCTTTACCTGCCTATGCAATTTTATTGGTATCCATTTTTATTTTTGAAACTTACCAGTAGCCGCTGCATTTTCCACCTTAGGCTTATACTCGAGTAAATACGTTTACCCAGTTTTTTGTAGCAAAATATATTATATATATTTGGGTTGGTTTATACTCAAGTGTATATGGTAATGGACAATCCCTTTAGATTTCATTGTGTGTAGAATTTAGGCAGAAACCATGGCTAAATCCTGAGAGATTTGTAAATCTGTGAACATGATCTTAGAGTTGTACGTTCAGATGCTAGATATCAACATTAATATCCCTTTTACGGATGCTTCTCTTGAAAATGGAGAGGAAGACTTCCGGGGGCGGAGCTACCGAGAGTAGCCACGTTTTAAGTGAGCTCCTGCATCTGAGCCTAAATTTGCGGCTTCTGGGGCGTTTATTCAACCCAATTTACTCCCAGAGACTGCTAAACCCAACTTGGAGGGCCAGAGAGGGAAGAAATCCCCGGACAGTCGAGGAGACAAGATTGCTCCGCAACCCGGGACCACTAGCCGAGACGGACAGTCAGCCTGGGGGCTTCGGCAGCGACAACACCCGACAGAGACTCCTACTCACTTCTCTGCACGGAGGAAAGATCGAGTGAGGGGCCTGGCAGTGTCGGCGTGCAGGAGACGGCAGGACCGGAGGACGTTGAGACCGGGAGACGTCCTGCACTGTGCCGAAGATCGGGCCGCAACGGTTGACGGCGGCCGGAGGTGATCCGTCGGGGCACGTGACCCAAGAGGAGCCCTGCGCAGTGTCGGAGGCCGGGACGCGGTAATTGCTGATGGCCGGAGGTGGTGAGTGAGGCGCGCCTTCCAGCTTCGGGAGGTGATGATGAGCAGGAGTGGACGGAGGGACCCACAGACGGCCGTGACGTAGTGGAGGCGGCCGGTTCCGTGATAGAGACTCTACCCGCACATCGGTAACCGGGGGAGAGAACGGAGGAGGTGGTGGCGGGTGGTGGAAGCCTCCGGGACTTGGGCATTAGCCAGAGTGACCCCCACCTGGCGGTGAGCCTGCCGGCCATCTTGGCGGGACAGTGAAAGATCTTGGCAGGACTGTTGGCCATCTTAGCCTTGTGTGGCATGGACTCTCCGGCACCAGGGAGACTTGGGAGGCAGGGCTGCCCGGCGCCCTTTCCCTGCTCAGGCTGAGCTGAAACACAGTTTTATAATTGCTACATTAGCGCTTAGAGGCGAAGGGACACTGACAAATCTGAACTGCAGCCCTCTGGCGCTTTCATTTTCTTGCTAACTGGGTCTAACACAGGCTGTGCAGGATGTACCAAGACGAACAGCGCTTCTGTTTACCCAAATTATTGGGCGCATTTGGTGGAGAGTGGCAATGCACTGAGGGGGCGCAGGGGTAGTGGCACCTGTTTGGTTCGTACTCCGGGACTTGGACGCTGATCTTTACAGGTTATAGAACATTGCTGCGCTGTTGTGGATGGGTTTCTGATTGGTCTTTGTGGAGGAACAACATTCTAATATTGGGACTGGACTGTCTTCTTGTACTCCCAAACTTTTTCTAACAAATCCTTGCACATAGGCTCTGAACACTAGAGGGAGCCGACGGTCTGCACTTTGTTCTATTGGTAACGTTGATACCTTGAATCTCTCTGGAAATCTGCTGAGTCACTGTGAGCATGTAATTTACAAGGTACTAGCTAGTGGTGATTTCTCACTTTATTGATATGTGACTGTTGAAATTATCCCTGTCTTTCCCGAAACTCTTATCAATACGCTCCGGTTTCATCATTCTTCTGAAAAGGAGGGATGGATAAATATCTCTCTAAAAATCAAACAAAAAGGAACACACGCCAACACACATCCTCGCCCACTGTAGCAACTCCTCCAAAACACACTATGGCCTCTAATACGTCAAAAGGAGCCACTAAGACTCCAAAAAATAAACCCCTTACCGCGTCCCAGGGCACTCCCCCTAGGGCCGTAGTGGATAACCCCGCCTCTCCGAGTCCATTCTTGGGGGACACGGATACTCCCAATACAACATCTCCATCAAGTTCGATAGGGCCACTGCAAGGTTCTGAGCCGCTTACTATTGCAGCTATAGCCCAGGAGGTCTCTAAATTTTAAATGCCCATGATGGACGAAAGATTTGAGGTCCTACACACCTCCATCAACTCTGCGCTGACAATGATAACAGCTAACGCGCAGAAAATAGTGGAGCTTGAAAATAAGGTGACATCCTGTGAAGTTACCACCTCTAATGTGGAACAGTCACTTGCGCAGGCAAGGGAAACTGAAGCGGCTTTAAGAGACCGGATCGAAGATCTGGAAAATCGTAGCAGGAGGAATAACCTCCGCTTCGTATGGATCCCGGAGTCCATCACGGGGGAAAACCTGATAAACTTCCTTGCAGACAAACTTCCCAAAGCGTTGGAGATAGACATTCCCACGGACAAATAAGTCATTGAAAGAGCACACAGGTTGGGTCCACAGAGGTAGGAAGGGGAAAGGAACGCGAGACCACGCCCGGTAATAGCAAAATATCTTAACTGGGCAGTCAAGGAGCAGGTGTTAAGGGCATACAGGAGACGTGATATCCTTATCATAGATGACAGTATAATCCTGCTGTTTCAGGATTTCTCTGCTACAGTGGCCCAAAAGAGGAAGCTGTTTACCCCAGTATGTAGGCACCTTCATGAGCAGGCAATAAGGTTTCAGCTCATGTACCCTGCAAAGTTGAGGGTGCAGATGGAGGGAAGGCAGCTAGTTTTCGAAGATCCTGCCCAAGCCAGACGCCACTTTCATATTGAGGAGGGTTAGAGAGTAAGATATTATTACACAGGGAAACAAGGGGATATTCTGGAGCAGGGGTTTCTCTGGATTAGCGCTGTGATGCGGCTGCTAAACAGGACTGATGTTACATTGATCTCATGGACCAAATCTCGGTCCCGAATGTTATTGTTAATGTTGTTTTTGCTATTATTGTTACTGGTGATTGTGTTTGCTCTGTTCTCCGGGCTCACCCCTTTAGCTGTGAGTGGGAGGGCGGGGACTTGTGGCTCCCGGCTTTAGGATACCCTACAGACAGAAAAGTGTATCCTATCGCTCGCTGGGACGATGGGGGTACGGGTAATTGAAGGAACCAACAACTTGCAAGAGCAGATGAGTGGTGTAACATGACAGATAGAACAAGTGGAGTGGTCACCTCAGAAGAGGGACCAATTAAGTTGATTACTTGGAACATAGCGGGGCTTAATACCCCGATTAAAAGGAAAAAAGGTGAGCGTACATCTGAAGCGTTTTAGGCCCGATATAATCTTTCTGCAAGAAACCCATTGGAGGAAGGACAACACTGTGGGCCACATGCCCTTGTTGGAATCTTCCCACATGGCCAATTTTAATCAAAATCGAGAGGGGTGGCTATTTTATTTCGTAAGGGTCTGGACTATTCGATAGAAGAGGAGGTAAAAGACGAAGGGGGCAGATATATCCTACTAAAGATACTTTTACAGGGTACCTCATACACCGGAAAAATATATCGCCCAACCATCAAATAAAATTTTTTGAAAATTTAAAATTCTTTTATGTCATCCAGAGCAGACACAAATTTTTATTCTAGGAGGTGTTTTTAATGAAATTTCAATGTCCTCTCTTGGGACGATCGAATCCAATCGGCCACTATCCCCAGCGGCTGGATGAATTGAATCTGGCAGAAATAATGCGTTTGTGATCCCGGGCGCCCCTAAAAGGGGAGCAAAAAATTTACTTTTTACTCCTCTTCCAAAAGCTTCACTAGAATGACTATTTCTCATTTCCCGGGGTTTTGGGAGTGGGTCTTGGATTCCCGATCCACCCCCATAGCTTTTTTCAGACATGCCCCAATCAACGTTGTTGATCTACCCCCCGATGCCCCAGCCCAAGAGTAGATTTTGTCGTTTTCCAGGTATTTGCTTCAATCAGAGGATTTTAAGTCCTTCTTGCAAGTCCCTTGGAATAAATTTCATAGACGACAAACCCACAAATGGAGGATGTTTTCCCCCTTTTTCGGGTGCTGCAAAAGAGTTATGAGGGGGCAAATTATTAAAGTAGCGGGCAGAGAAGGGACTCAAAACCAAATTTGAAAAAAATACAGGCTACCCTACTGTCGGACAAAACCTTCAGCTGCTGCAAACATCTTATAAAGGCCAAGGCATTTTTGAATCTTCGTGCAAAGCCCAAACCAATTGGTTTGGGTTTAAAATCAAACCCAAACAGATATTTCGGGGGGGAAATCGGGATAGTCGGTGTTGGGACAATTGGTTAAGGCACGGTACCGCAAACCGGTGCTGACCCCGAGGGGCCCGGGGTCCCCCGGACAAACACATCACCAGAGGAGATCTTACGGTTGTTTGTTTACTTCTTTGAAGATCTTTATAGAGCACCGCCAACTGAGATAGACCGGATAGATTCATTTTTGGCTAACGGTTCACTCCCGGGTCTTAATGCAGACCAGCAGGTCTTTTTGGATAGTCCAATCACGGAGGAGGAGGTGGGAGGCCTAGCATCCCATCACCAAAAAGTCCCTTGGCCAGATGGCTATGGCAATGAATTCATAAAATTCTATCAGTTGAAATGACGCCCAAAACTGAAATTTATACAATGCAATAAAGGGGGCAAGGGCAATGGAACTATTTTCAGAAAGCGTACAAACTTATCCCCAAACCGGCAAAGATCACACCAAGTTAAAAACTTGTTCCCTAGCTTTGTCAATATGACTATAAAAATTCCAAAATAAAAATTTTAGCGACTCGACTTCAGACGTTTCTCCCGGATATAGCGCACCCAGCTCAAAGAGGTTTTATACAGGGTCGCCAAGCAGTTAAAAATACGGGGGTTGGGTTTTGGGGGGACGTGAGGGGCCCCGGAACCCTTTTTCAGATGTTTTGATGCTTTTAAGTTTGGGTGCTGAAAAGGCATTTGACGGGGTTTCGTGGCACTTCCTGTCAGTTACTTCGTTAAAAAGGAATTTTGGCCCTATCTTTAGAAATTTCATCTCTTATATCCAGAAAGGTTCATCTACCAACCTTTTGATTAATGAGCTACTAATTCCCCCCATAGATATGTTTAGGGGCACCAGGCAGGGTTGTCAACTATCTCCATTGCTCTTTGATCTTGCACTTGACCCGTTGTTGTATTATCTAAAACCAAGTCAGGCTGCTGATGAGAATCTGGATGAGTCCCCGATTATGGACATAGTGGCGTTCGCTGACGATGTGCTGGTGATTTTGAAAAACCCAAGACACAATTTGCAAGGGGTGTTGCGGATGTTGCAGGAGGCGGGGTCCCTCTCGGGATATCATATAAACATGGATAAAACAAATGCAATGATACTTAAGGGGCCGACAAAACCTACATGGGCATCACTTTATCCATTTAACTGGTGCACTAATTCGTTGCCCTACTTGGGAGTATCGATATCAAGACTCCACACCAGTTTATACAAAAATAACATCACGCCCTATATAGCTTCGCTGGAAACAAGATTGCACACATGGAGGCAGCTTCCGTTGTCCTATGTGGGTAGAGGAAACCTTATTAAATTAGTAGAATTTCCTGTACCTCCTGCACTCTCTTCCACTCTACGTCCGGCGTAAGGATGAGTTGCGCATGAATGCGCTTTTCCATCGCTTCATATGGGGGGGAAAAGACCCCGAATCCCGTTGATAATTTTGCAGCAGCCCAGAGACAACGGAGGTATCAATTTTCCGAATATTAGGGCACACAATGTGGCCGCGCTGATTCGTGTGGCAGCAGACTGGCTACAAAATACATCAGTATATACAGACACTAAGGCAGAGCAAGGATTTCTAGGGAAGACCATGTTGGCAAATTTCCTACATCTGCCCTTGCACCAAATACCAGAAACGATTCGTTCTAAACCCGCTTGTCTTCTCAACATGGAGAGGTTGGCAAAAAATGAGAGGTCTTTTGGGACTAGATCCCCAGGCCTCCATGTTGCGCACTTTTATAGGCAACCCAGATTTTCAAAAGGGAACCCCACATAGAGACTTCTACATGTGGAGGAAAGGTACTATATTGTCCGTTTATGACTTATTGGACACAAAAACACATAGGATTTTACAACTAGAAGAACTAAGAGCTAATTTTCCAGAGGCCGGGGTCTCCTTTTTCCCTTACATGAGTGCCCTCAGCTATGTCATAACGTTGATACCACATTTCACACAGAAAGAGTGGGACCAAGTACTATGCAAATGCTTGCTCAAAAGTACTGTAGAGAAGGGGTTAACTACCCATTACTACAAAACTTTACATAAACCACTAGACTTCTCGGAATCAACTATGGCACTTGCAAAATGGGCGGGAGGAATGATCCAAGCCTGGAGACTCATACTTTGCTCATAGCATTTGCCAATAGTCGTAAGTTCCTGGCTTCCAGCAGGTACTGGGAAATGTCTCTTCAGCTATACCATAGAGCTGATATTACTCCAATCAGGGGACACCGTATGGGTATTTTTGAAAGCAGTAGAGGCTTCCGATGTGATGCACAGGAGGCAAATATATTTCACTGATTCAAACATTTTGGGAACGGGTGATGACATTCACGAGAACCTATCTGACTAATTATGTCCCAAATAATCCCCTGTGGGCAATATTTGGCCATATAGACTTTCGGATGACCCCATGTGATCCGGGGAGAAGAAAACGGTTATATATGATTTCTGCAGCAGGTATCAAAACCATCTTAAACACGTGGATACACGAGTCTCCGCCCCCTTCAAGATGTTTTTAGACAAACCATCTTATATTTTGAAAATGGATTGGGTGGAGGCTTCGGGTAAGAAGGAAACACACGTTGAAAGATTTTTCCAAGTCTGGGGCAGTTTTATCCCCCTACTTCCCCAGAGAATACAGGACGCTATTAAGGAATGTTTTAGCTTTACCACATGATTTCAAGAACAGGTGTTAATGGGTGATGCACCACTATAGGAGAAATAATGATTAGACATGTCTAGATGATGAAAATATCTAACTCAACCCTTAACATATGGTTTTTCTGTTCTCATGACTCGTGTCCCTTTCATAATGAAACAGACCAATGAGGATGATGAAGATAAGGCTGACAGCCTAAGTTACAATCCTATTGACAAAACTCTAGTCTAGAGTAATGCACGGTCATTTGCAACCATACGATTAACTTGGTGGTCTGAGCATATGGTGGGACTACAAATGTGGTATGATGCAACGGGCACGAGATCATAAAGCAAGGGCTCAAGACAGGTTTAGATTCAATTATGTTGTTTTTGTTTTTCCTTTGTTTATAAAAATTACAAAATTTGGTGATACAAAGCACACATGCTATCATGTTGGAATTAGCTGGTTTTTTTTAGCATTAGGCTGTGAAAATTAAAAAACATTTTTTTCCAATAATCTGCAATTTTAGCTTAAAATGTTTCATATTTACAAGGAATCCTGGAAAAAAAGAACCCCAAAACTTGTTAAGCAATTTCTTCCAAGTTCGGCAATACCTTAAATGTGAGTGTAAACTGCTGTTTGGGTGCATGGCAGGGCGTACAAGGGAGAGGGAGCGCTATTTGGCTTTTGGAACGCAGATTTTGGTGGGGCCATGTCGCATTTGCAAAGCCCCCAAAGTACCAGAACAGGTGAAACCTTCCAGAAATCGCCCCATTTTTGATTCAACATCCCTCATGGATCTCATCTAGGGGTGTATAGTGCATTTTAGGTGTTCCATTTTTTTAAGCATTGGGCCATGAAAATGGGGGGGAAAAACGCAGTTCCACCATTGTTTTTTGGGCTCTAATTTTACGGCGTTCGCGGTGCACTGTAAATGATGTGATAACTTTACTATGGGGGTCGGTACAATTGAAACGGTATAAATTTTATATAGTTTTTTATGTTTTATTACTTTTACACAATAGAAATAGGTCTATAAAAAATTGCGTTTTTATGTTGTTCTATTCTGACAGTCATAACTTTTTTATTTTGCTGTGTGCAGAGCTGTTTAGGGCCCTGTTTTTTGCGGGGTGAATTGATGCTTTTATTGGTACCATTATGGGGTGCGTACAACAATTTTTTTCACTTTTTATTAAGGTTTTTGTGAGGCGTTTTGAACAAAATACAGCAATCCTGGTAGTGTTTTTTATTTTTATTTTTTATAGCGGTCACTTTGCGTTAGATATGACATGCTAGCTTTACTAAGCAGGTCGATACGATTACAGCAATACCCAATTTGTATATTTTTTTTATTTTTTACTGCTTTTATACAATAAAAACACACTTTTATTCAAACAGGAAAACACATTTTTGCATCGCCATAGTCTGAGAGCCATAACTTTTTTATTTTTCAGTGAATGGAGCTGTATAAGGCTTGTTTTTTGCGGGATGAGTTGACGTTTTTATTGGTATCATTTTTGGGGGTACAAGACTTTTCTATCAGTTTTAATTCCGTTTTTTGGAAGGCAGAGTGAAGAAAATACTGTAATCCTAGTAGTGTTTTTTATTTTTTTTTAACAGCACTCACTGTGCAGTATCCGTAATAAGTTAGTTTTACTCTGTGGGTTGATACGATTACGGCGATACCCAATTTATATAGTTTTTTTATGTTGAAGCGCTTTTAAAAAAAAAAAAGTGTTTTTAGTGTGTAAAAGAATATTTATGCATCTCTATCTTTTGAGAGCCATAACTTTTTTATTTTTCTGCATACAGAGCTGTGTTAGGACTTTTTTTTTTGCGTGATGAACTGACGTTTTAATTGGTACAGCGTTTATAGGGGGTTTTGATCACTTTTATTCCATTTTATGTGCTGCGGGATGAACAAAAATCTTAATTCTTTGATTTTTTTTTTTTTTACGGCGTTCACCGTACGGGTAAATTAACATGACAGATTTATAGGGCAGGTCGTTACACACGCGGCAATACCAAATATGGGTACTTTATTTATTTTTGATCTTTTTTGGGGCGATTGGCGTTTGTAAAGGGAAAAGGACGTGTAACGTGTTTTATTTTAATTTTTCGTGTTTATGTTTTACATGTTTTTCACTTTTTTTAAAACTTTTTTACTTTTCACATTTTTTTTTTACTTTTTCCCTAGGG
>JAODAL010038603.1:0-39018 GCA_025379985.1 Phyllomedusa bahiana
TCCCACCTGGCCCCAAATTTTCCCCTTTCCTATCTCTGTCTACCACCCTACCCGGTCTCTCCACAGCGCACCTACATCTCCTCCCTCATCTCTGTCTACCACCCTACCCAGTCTCTCCACAGTGCTGCACCCTTACATCCCTCACCCTCATCCTGTCTACCACCCTATCCGGTCTCTCCACAGCGCCGCCCCCCTTCATCTCATCCCATATTTCTTTCTAACACCCTTCGCGGTGTCTCCACAGCGCTGCACCCCTACATCTCCTCCCTCATCTCTGTCTACCACCATACTCGGTGTCTCCATAGTGCTGCACCCCCTAAATCTCCTCCCTCATCTCTGTCTACCACCCTACCCAGTCTCCACAGTGCTGCACCTCATACATCTCCTCCCAGATCTCTGTCTACCACCCTACCCAGTCTCTCCACAGTGCTGCACACCCCTAAATCTCCTCCCTCAGCTCTGTCTACCACCCTACCCGCCTCTCACACGCGCACCCCCTTTATCTCCTCCCTCATCTCTGTCTACCACCCTACCCGGTCTCTCCATAGTGCTGCACCCCCTACATCTCCTCCCTCATCTATGTCTACCACCCTACCCGGTCTCTCCACAGTGCTGCAACCCTCTTCATCTCCTCCTTCATCTCTGCTACCACCCTCCCCGGTCTTCCCACAGCTGCACCCCCCACATCTCCTCCCTCATCTCTGTCTACCACCCTACCCAGTCTCTCCACAGCGCTGCAACCCCCTACAACTCCTCCCTCATCTCTATCTACCACCCTACCCGGTCTCTCCACAGTGCTGCACCCCCTACATCTCCTCCCTCATCTCTGTCTACCACCCTACCCCGTCTCTCCACAGTGCTGCACCCTCTACATCTCCTCCCTCATCTCTGTCTACCACCCTACCCGGTCTCTCCACAGCGCTGCACCCCCTACATCTCCTACCTCATCTCTGTCTACCACCCTACCCAGTCTCTCCACAGTGCTGCACCCCTACATCTCCTCCCTCATCTCTGTCTACCACCCTACCCAGTCTCTCCACAGCGCTGCACCTTCTACATCTCCTCCCTCATCTCTGTCTACCACCCTACCCCGTCTCTCCACAGTGCTGCACCCCTACATCTCCTCCCTCATCTCTGTCTACCACCCTACCCAGTCTCTCCACAACGGTGCTCCTCCCTACATCTCGTCCCTCATCTCTGTCTACCACCCTACCCAGTCTCTCCACAGTGCTGCACCCCTACATCTCCTCCCTCATCTCTGTCTACCACCCTACCCCGTCTCTCCACAGTGCTGCACCCTCTACATCTCCTCCCTCATCTCTGTCTACCACCCTACCCGGTCTCTCCACAGCGCCGCACCCCTTCATCTCCTTCCTCATCTCTTTCTACCAACCTACTCGGTGTCTCCATAGTGCTGCACCCTCTACATCTCCTCCCTCATCTCTGTCTACCACCCTACCCAGTTTCCACAGTGCTGCAGCTCTTACACCTCCTCCCTTATCTCTGTCTACCATCTTACCCAGTCTCTCTGCTCTGCTGATGGTCTTATGTTACACGCCTCAATCATCTGAACCTCCCATGCCTGTCTCCAGGATTTCCCTCGTGCTGCACCGGTTCTCTGGAACATGCTACTGCAGGCAATCAGGCACACTCATAACCCTCGCAGTTTTAAGAACGCCCTGACAATACTTCTTCTCAGTCTGGCCGACCATGACCCCTAATTGCTGTAACGTTTGTCTTTGTAAAGCGCTGATGTCACAGCACACGTTTCTGGCCAGTGCGACACACCCAGGGAGAGGCCGGGCTCATGAGTCTAGGAGGGACAGCTTGGCTCCTAATCAGGTCAGAGGGTGTGTCGCACTGGCCAATCGAAGGCCCCGTAGGCTGCACCAATCAGCTGCTGGTGCGGGGTCCGGGCGCCTCATTTAAACCTGCTCAGTACTGTCATTCTTTGCCTGAGAAAGGTTATCCCTTGCGCTTCCCCAGTTTTCCTCATTTACTCCAGATCATCAGACCCTGGCTTGCTCCTTCACTACGTTTCTGTCCTCCGATTCTGTACCGCGTTACCGTCTGTGTTTGACCCTTGGCTTGCCTCCTGTTATCCTTCGGTTTCTGACTCTTGGCTTTGACGTTCCTGCACCGTGACCTACCCGGACTGTTTGACTCTGTGTTTCCCTGACAGCTCCGCATGTAGTTGCATAGGTCTTGTCGTCCAGTTGTGGTCTGCCACTTAGGGCAACACACGAAGTAGCCAGGGACAGTGGGCTGGGTGGCAGTAAGGGCCCACTGCACCTCCTCTGATGTGACAGCTGAAGTGCAGAATATGTCGATACTATATAAAGAAAGATTATTATAAAACAAATAATAAGTGGGCACGGCTGCCCTGTGCACAGGACTCTCATAGAGCAGCATAGACAACCTGCTTTCACTTCAGAGATGAGACTTTCAGGGGTCCATAACCAAGATAGGTGCCTGTCCCAGAGGTGGGACCCGAATCTATCAGACCTTGATGGCACATTCTAATAACATGCCACCAAAGTCCATAGTGGGACCCGAATCTATAAGACCTTGATGGCACATTCTAATAACATGCCACCAAAGTCCATGGTGGGACCTGAATCTATCAGACCTTGATGGCACATTCTAATAACATGCCACAATCCATGTGGACCAGGATCATCAGACCTTGATGGCACATCTAATAGCACCAAAGTCCATGGTGGGACCAGAATCTATCAGACCTTGATGGCACATTCTAATAACATGCCACCAAAGTCCATGGTGGGACCAGAATCTATCAGACCTTGATGGCACATTCTAATAACATGCCACCAAAGTCCATGGCGGGACCAGAATCTATCGACCTGATGCAATTTAATAACATTCACAAAGTCCTGATGGACCCAATCTATCAACCTGATGCACTTAATAACATGCCACCAAAGTCCATGGTGGGACCAGAATCTATCAGACCTTGATGACACATTCTAATAACATGCCACCAAAGTCCATGGTGGGAGCTCCCCTTTGACTGGACTTTACAACTCTACTTAGACTTTGATATACAAGGTTCTCAACATCGATCCCAGTAAACTTTTGGCAAAAAGTTTTCATCAAGCACAATCCCTTTCCGTGGAATTGCTGTAAATTATAATTCAGCGGTAAAACTCGGAGAGTTCAAGAAGCTGTGCGCTTTATCCAATATGTTCTTAATTTGACTGGAGTCTTAATCAGCTCACTTGGGAATGGTTTCCCGTAGACTGTTGGCTTCTAATCTTACTGGATACCTTCTGGTTGTATTAATTTAACTTTATTAGCAATGCGGGCCGACAAGTAGTAATTTGAGTTACAGTTAAGAACGGCATAATCAATGGACTTGCTCAGATCCATAGGGCCGCTCTGCATCTGCGACCTACATCTAATAGTCTAACTAAAAGAAATAACATGTTGCACCTCGTAGCAGCAGATCTAATGTAGATAAGAGGAGGCAAAGCAGGTCAATGGAGTTCATACTGTTCCATGATGGCGAGCAGCTCCTTGGCTTGCTGGAAGCCATAGCTAAGCTTTATAACTGGTCAGTGGCCCCAAAAGAGGAAAAGTTTAAGTTCAGTAAAGTGACAGCCCACAACACACTCCACCCCCACTACCCTGCTGCCAATGGGAACTGGTTCCCTTTGGTGAACTGATGTGGGGGCAGGGATTCTGATGCCAGGACCCCCTAAAGTCTTCCTTTTTAGCCAAGCTAAGCAGCAGAAAAGTTCCAGTCTTTAAGGACCATCCATAGTCCCACCATAGCTGTGCCTCGGTTAATGGAGTGGGAGTCTCTCTTCTTTTTATATCAATTTGCCCTAACAGTGAACAGAACCGGGGGTTGTCAAGGCCAGGAAAACCCTTTAAACGTTTTGTCATGATGACATGTTAAAGTTAAACATTCTGCACTGCTTGATTTCCTCCTGTATCTTTATAGAGATTTCTGGGGTCTCCAGCACGGACAGAAAAAAACCCATACGGGTAACTTCATGCTGCCACATGGCGGGCACCTAACTAAGTGTAGAATGAGACTAAACCGGATTCATTGACCAAGTATAAAAAGGGTTCATATGATTTATTTGAAAATTATTATATGAGGACTGGATTCTGGAGATCGGGCGTTGATTTGGAGTAGGGAAGGAATTTTTCTTGTACGAGACAATTGGTTTCGGCCACGTTGAGGTTTTTGCTTCCTCTGGATCCATGCTGTAGGGAAATTTGTTTGACTCAATGGATCTGCATCTCTTCACAACCCTGTAAGGTCTTAGTTGCGGTGCTCCTGCTTTAGGAAATACATGGAGACCCAAGTCCGCAATTAGGGACACATGTATGAAAACTGTCTTGGTCTAAGACTTTCTTTGTTGTCTGTAGGAACCAATCAGAGTTCCCCTTACATTTCATCTAGTGCTCTGAAAGAATTAAACGGGCGCTCTGATTGGTTGCTATAAGCTCTGATTGGTTGTATGACTCATTGGTGGCTATGGGCTCTGATTGGTTGCTATAAGCTCTGATTGGTTGCTATGGGCTCTGATTGGTGGCTCTGGGCTCTGATTGGTGGCTATGAGCTCTGATTGGTTACTATGGGCTCTGATTGGTGGCTATGGGCTCTGATTGGTTGCTCTGGGCTCTGATTGGTTACTATGGGCTCTGATTGGTGGCTATGGGCTCTGATTGGTGGCTATGGGCTCTGATTGGTGGCTATGGGTTCTGATTGGTTGCTATGGGTTCTGATTGGTGGCTATGGGCTCTTTATGGTGGCTCTGGGCTCTGATTGGTGGCTATGAGCTCTGATTGATTACTATGGGCTCTGATTGGTTGCTATGGGCTCTGATTGGTGGCTATGGGCTCTGATGGGTGGCTATGGGCTCTGATTGGTCGCTATGAGCTCTGAGTGGTGGCTATGGGCTCTGATTGGTGGCTATGGGCTCTGATTGTTGGCTATGGGATCTGATTGGTGGCTAAGGGCTCTGATTAGTTGCTATGAGCTCTGATTGGTTGCTACGGGCTCTGATTGGTGGCTATGAGCAACAAAGAAGGTCTTAGACCAAGACAATTTTCATACATGTCCCCCTTAATTTCTAAAGTGGATGAGCTAGGCACTTCTCTTTCATGATGATCAGAGGGACTTAGGAGAGAGGTTTGGACACACTGTCAGCTCAGGCCTATCTATCTATCTATCTATCTATCTATCTATCTATCTATCTATCTATCTATCTATCTATCTCTATCTATCTCCTATCTATCTATCTCATATCTATCTATCTATCTATCTATCTATCTATCTATCTATCTATCTATCGCATATCTGTTACTTATGTAACAGTCTGGTGGTGGATCTACTGGACCATCGCAGGCGATGGCGTAAGCCCCCAACAGGGAGTGGAATCTAAGTGGGTCCCGGTATTCACCAGAGCCCGCCGCAAAGCGGGAGGGTTTTTGCTGCGGGGAGCCCCCCAATTCACACCACTGCGGGGCTTGCCTGCGGGGGGGGCCAGGGTACGAGGTACAGGAACGCAGAACCGAGTCGGGTACAGGAGGGGTCAGGGCAGGCGGCTCGGGCTAGTAAAACGTAACACGCGGAGGTCAGGACGGGCGGCTCGGGTTCGTGTGGGAAGTAGGGGGCGGTCGGTCACGAAGGCAACGGGAACCCTGACGCTTTCCCCTGGGAACATACACAAAGGATCCGGGGGGCCGCCAGGAAGAGGCCGGGACTTAAATAGGAGCAGTGCCGGGAATGACCAATTGGGCGCACGCCCCTTTAAATTCAAACTGCCGGCGCACCGCGCGCCCCTAGGCGGAGCCAGGTGCCGGGAGCCCGGAGACAGACAGAGCAAGCACGGCCGGAAGTGAACCGCTGGCAGGGGCCGGGACACGAGCGGAACCCGAACCCGGACTGCTGCGGGAACGGTGCTTCCGATCTGGATGCAGGGGCAACGGCGCGCTGCGACCCGGGACGGGTCCAGGGGCGTCACGTGACTGTAACCACCCTTGGCCCCCACCTTGGGGCCCCCTTCTCTTACATGGACTGAAGAAATTATCTGGATGAGGTGCGGTTTAGGATATTCTCCTCCGCTCCCAACCTCTCTTTGGGACCTGAACTCCTTCTATCCACCAGAATTATCGCTATCTTCCCTAGATTCTCCTACATGCCCAGAAATCCTTGACCTCGAAGACATTGGGCACATCAGCCCCAGACGGAGGAGGAACAGCCTTCTGGGAAAATGATTAAGGACCAGGGGGTTTCCAATAAGGAGACATGAATGACTGGGGATTCTCATCTGGGGAACCGAGTTTGTATGACACCGGGTTGATGCGGCTGATGACCTCAAAGGGTCCCAGGAAACGGGGTCCCAGTTTGTGAGAAGGCATCTTTAGGCGGACATAACGAGACGAGAGCCACACCTTGTCACCTGGGGAGAAGACTGGAGGGGAATTCTTCTTCTGTCCGCTTGAGTCTTCATGTGCTCGGAAGCGTGGAGCAGCGACTGGCGGGTCTGGGATCAGATGACCTTCATATCTTGGGCCAGTGCGTCCGCCGCCGGGACCTCGGAGGAGGTTTCCAGAGGGAGAGGGGGGCGGGGATGCAGGCCATACACGATGTAGAAGGGAGAGGACCCCGCGGACTCAGACTCAAGAGAGTTGTAGGAGAACTCCACCCACGGCCGTAAATTGGACCAATCGTCTTGACAGGCCGAGACGAAATGGCGAAGGTAACATCCCAAGACTTGGTTGACCCTCTCCACTTGGCTGTTCATCTGCGGATGGTAGGCCAAAGAGAAGTCAAGCTTCACCTGAAGTTGGTTGCACAGGGCTCGCCAAAACCTGGAGACATATTGGACTCCCCGGTCCGAGACAATTTGCTGAGGGAGTCCATGCAGACGAAACACATGGAGGAAGAATAGTTTCATGCCAGGCGGGAGGCAGATGGCAGCCCTGGCAACGGGACGAAATGCGCCATTTTGGAAAAGCGATCCGTAATCACCCAAATAATGGTGTTGCCAGACGACAGAGGGAGGTCAGTTATGAAGTCCATCGAACTGTTGGTCCAGGGTTGAGCGGGGATGGGAAGTGGCTGAAGTAGGCCTGCCGGCTTATGACGTGGTGTCTTGTTGCGGGCACAGGAGTCACAAGACGAAACGAATGTCCCTTAGACATCACTTATTTCCAGTCTCGGCTGGCCACCATACAGTCCTTCCAGGACGTGAGAGGACCTTCCGGAGGTCCACCGGGCTGCCGAGATGAACGTTCTGGAGGAATATGTGTTCTGGAGAAGTATCTTCACCCACCATGTCGGAAGCACGGGAGAGGGCGTCAGCTCTCACAATCTTCTCGGCTGGTCTGAAGTGGATCTGAAAATCGAAACGGGAGAAGAAGAGCGACCACCTAACCTGGCGTGGGTTAAGTCGCTGAGACCGTCTGCAATATTGGAGGTTCTTGTGTCCGAGTAGATACGATGGTAGAAACGGGCGCCCTCCAGCAGATAACTCCACTCCTCCAGGGCCAATTTTATGCTAGTAGCTCCCGGTCACCAATCGTGTAATTCCTCTCGGCCGATGAGAACGTCTTGGAGAAGAAGCCGCACGTTACAGTCTTACCCGTGGGCCCTTTTTGCGTAAGAACTGCTCCGGCTCCTACAGATGAGGCATCCACCTCCAGTGTGAAGGGTTTCGTGGAATCCGGACGTGCAAGGATAGAGGCCGTAGAGAAGGCGGACTTGAGCTTTGAGAATGCCTCCTCGGCCTCGACCGGCCAGCTGCGTGGATTAGCTTGTTTCTTGGTGAGGGCTACTATCGGGGCCACCAGCGTAGAGAAGTGGGGGATGAACTGGCGATAGTAGTTGCAGAAGCCCAAGAATCGCTGGATAGCCCGCAGCCCGACTGGGCGTGGCCACTGCAACACGGCAGACAGTTTTGCTGGATCCATCCGTAGGCCTTGGTCAGAGATGACGTACCCCAGAAACGGGAGGCTAGTCTGATGGAAGAGGCACTTCCCTAGCTTGGCGTACAGGTGGTTCTCCCAGAGGCGTCTCAGTACTTGACGAACATGGCTGCGGTGGGTCTCGAGGTCAGGAGAGAACACCAGGATGTCATCAAGGTAGACCACCACTCAGGTGAGGAGGAGGTCCCTGAAGACGTCATTCACCAGCTTCTGAAAGACGGCGGGAGCATTGCACAGTCCGAAGGGCATCACCAGGTACTCAAAGTGCCCATCCCTGGTGTTGAAGGCCGTCTTCCATTCGTCGCCCTCGCGCATTCGGACCAAGTTGTAGGCCCCTCTGAGGTCCAACTTGGAGAAAAACTTGGCGCCCTGCAAGTGATCAAACAGTTCAGTGATCAGCGGCAATGGATAACGGTTCTTTACCGTGATCTTGTTCAAGCCCCGGTAATCTATGCAGGGCCGCAAGGTACCGTCCTTCTTCTTCACGAAAAAGAACCCTGCGCCAGCGGGAGATGATGACTTTCGGATTAACCCCTTCCGGAGAGTCTCCTGGATGTACTCGGACATGGCTTGGGTCTCAGGAACTGACAGTGAGTAGACGGCCCCGGGGAGGACTGGCACCCGGCAGTAAGTCGATTGGGCAATCGTATGGGCAATGCGGAGGAAGACTCTCAGCTTGTCTCTCAGAGAACACATCGGCGTACTCCAGGTATTCGGGCAGCAGCCCGGGCAACGGCTCCTGAAGGGTAGCGCGAGAGCAGGGAAGCACCGGGCGAGGTGCCACCAAACAACGCCCCCGACAGTTGGGACCCCAACGAATCACCTCTCCAGTAGACCAGTCCAGGATAGGAGAGTGGAGCCGCAGCCATGGGAGTCCGAAAAGGATCGCCGACGAAGAGCGAGGCAACACATAGAAGGAAACTTCTTCTTTATGCAGCGCCCCCACATGGAGGGACAGTGGCTTGGTGACAAACTGGATGGTGTCGCTAACCAGCTCCCCGCTGACGGATGAGATGACAAGCGGTTTCTCCAGGCGTTCCACCGACAGCCGATACTGCTTCACTAGGGACTGATGTATGAAGTTCCCGGCGGAGCTTGAGTCTAGAAATGCCGGAACTTGGAACGTGATACCAGTCTCTGACACAACCTGCACGGGCATCAACAGGCGTGGAGAGGAGGAGGTTGCACCTAGGAATGCCTCTCCCACAGATCCTAGGTGCGGGAGTTTCCCGCGGGCTTGGGACGCTTGGGACAACTCCTCCGAAAATGCTCTGGGCTGCTACAGTAGAGGCACAAGTTCTTTTGCCGGCGCTGGGCCAATTCTTGCTCAGAGAGGCGAGCCCGATCAATCTGCATGGGCTCGTCAGTAGGTGTTGGCGGTTTTGGCGCAGGAGGCCCCTGGAACACCGGTGCCAGGCGAGGAAATCGGCGAGGTTGGGCTGACTGGCGCTCTTGCTGAAGCTCCTCCTCCCGTTCAATGAAGTGTTCATCGATGCGGGTCGCTAACCAGATCAGGTCATTGAGGGAAGACGGAAGGTCTCTGGCTGCCAAGACATCCTTAACTCGGCTTGAGAGCCCCTTCTTGAAGGTAGCACACAGAGCGGCCTCGTTCCAGGACAGTTCAGAGGCCAGAGTGCGGAACTGTACCGCGTAGTCTCCTACAGACAGGTCCCCCTGGCGTAGGTTTAGGAGGGCTGTCTCAGCGGAGGATGCACGGGCTGGTTCCTCGAACACACTGCGGAACTCACTGAGGAACGACTGTAGATCCACCGTCACTGGGTCGTCTCTGTCCCATAGGGGTGTAGCCCATGCCAAGGCCTTCCCGGAAAGGAGGCTGACCACAAAGGCCACCTTCGCACATTCAGACAGGAACTGATCAGCCATCAGCTCCACGTGCATAGAGCATTGGGTGATGAACCCCCTGTAAAGTTTCGGGTCTCTGTCGAATTTGGATGGAAGCGACAGCCGAAGCTTGGGCCCTCTCCGAGTCATAGGAACCGTAGGGGCTGGAACAACCGCTGGAGCTGGCGGAGGTTGCTGCTGCTGGACGGTAACGAGTTGCTGCAACATGGTGGATAGCTGGGTAAGTTGCTGCGCCTGTTGACCGAGTTGCTGTGACTGGCGGGCAACAACGGTCGTCAGATCCGCCAGGCTGGGTAACGGTACCTTGGCGGGATCCATGGCCGGATCCTACTGTAACAGTCTGGTGGTGGATCCACTGGACCACCGCAGGCGATGGCGTAAGCCCCCACCAGGGAGTGGAATCTAAGTGGGTCCCGGTATTCACCAGAGCCCGCCGCAAAGCGGGATGGTCTTGCTGCGGCGGGAGTCCACCAGGTCAATACCACTGACGCGGCTTGCCTGCGGTGGCGGCCAAGGGTACGAGGTACAGGAACGGCAGACAGGCTCGTAGTCGGGTACAGGCAGGAGGTCAGGACAGGCGGCTCAGGCTCGTAGTCGGGAAACGTAGGCAGGCGGTCGGTACACGGTAAGGCAAACAGGAACTCTCTGGACAGCTTTCTCCTAGGGAACATACACAAAGGATCCGGCGAGGGCTGCCAGGAAGAGGCCGGACTTAAATAGGAGCAGTGCCTGGCAATGACCAATTACCGGCGCACTGCCCCTTTAAATTCAAACTGCCGGCACGCGCGCGCCCCTAGGGGCGGAGCCATGCGCTGGGAGACGGAGCCAGACAGAGCAGGAGCGCGGCCGGGTAAGTGAACACTGGCAGGGGCCGGGACATGAGCGGACCCCGAACCCGACGTGCGGGACGGGGCTCCGCTGGAAGCAGGGGCACGGACGCGCCTGCGACCCGGGACAGTGGTCGCAGGAGTGTCCGTGACAACTTACTCTCTCTCGCTCTTCTTCTCTCTCTCCCTCCTCTATATTTTCTCTTCTCTTTCCTCTCTTCTCTTTCCTCTCTCTTCTCTCTCCTTTCTATTCTCTCTTTTCTCTCTTCTCTCCTCATTCTCTTTCTTTTCTCTCCTTCCTTTCTTCTCTTCTTTCTATCTTCTCTTCTCTCTCCTCTCTCTTTTCTCTCATTTCTCTCGTCTCTCCTCTCTCCTCCATCTTCCCTCTCCTATCTCTCTTCTCTCCTATCTCTTCTCTTTCCCTCTTCTCTCTCTCTTCTCTCCTCTCTCTCTTCTCTCTCTCTCTTTTTCTCTCTCCTCTCTCTCTATTCTCCCTCTGTCTCTCTCTTCTCTCCTCTCTCTCATATCTCTCTTCTCTCCTCTTTCTCCTCTTTCCCCTCTCTTTTTTCTCTCTTCTCTCCTCTCTCTCTTCTTCCCTCGATCTCTCTCTTCTCTCCTCTCTTTTCTCTCCTCTCTCTTCTCTCCTTTCTCTCTCCTCTTTCCCCTCTCTTTTTTCTCTCTTCTCTCCTCTCTCTCTTCTTCCCTCTATCTCTCTCTTCTCTCCTCTCTTTTCTCTCCTCTCTCTTCTCTCCTCTCTCTCTCCTCTTTCCCCTCTCTTCTTTCTCTCTTCTCTCCTCTCTCCCTCCGACATCTCTTTCCAACCTTACCTGGTGTGTGTAACGAGTAGCCCCGCAGCCCCTGGTCCAGGCTGCGGGCGCTTTCGTGTCCCTACACCTTCCCCTAGTGCGGGGACGAGTGGCGCCGTGGCCCACGGGCCGGGCCGCGGGCTCACTCGTGCACCCGCGGCGTTACACTTACCCAGCCATGCTCCTGCATCCCCGCGGTCTCCTGACGACGGGCGCGCGCGCGCCGGCTCTCTTAAATTTAAAGGGCCAGTGCACCGGTAATTGGTTCATTGCCGGCCGCTGACCCTATATATTGGTAACGCCTCTAGCACGTCCCCGCTGGATCTTTAGTGCCTGTTGCCTACAGAGAAAGCGTCTATCAGAGTCTCGTGCTGATTTCCGTGTACCGAACCTTCTCGCTTATGTCCTACGACCACGAACCTTTGCCGCTTGTCCTGACCTTACCGCCTGTCCCCGACCACGAGCTTGTCTAACGATTCTGTACCCCGCTATACCTCGGCTGCCACCGCAAGCAAGTCACGTCAGGGGTAGCGACCTGGTAGACTCCTGCCGCAGCAAGTCCATCCAGCTTTGGGGCAGGCTCTGTTGAAAACCAGGACCTACTTAGACTCCGCTCCCTGGCGTGGCTTATACCACCGCTTGCGGGGCTCCAGTGGATCCACTATCATACCCATTACAGTAAGTTTCCCACCCAGGGGATCCCCCCGAGGTCCCCCTTTCCCCCGGGCGACCCCGATCTTGCAGCAAACATTCCCCCCGGGCAAAACCCCGCAGCAGATTGCGCAGCAACGCCGCAAACTAAATTCGCTGCCCTCCGGTTGCGGGCAATTCCTGGCCCAAACAGCCGAAACCATCCCCATGGGTTTTCTGCGCCCTCCGTAAAGCTGTTCCGCCGGGCAATGGGGCCCCAAGCCCCGGGCCTTCCCTTTAAAAACCGGGTCCAAGTTCGAGGGGAACCCTAAGCTGTGCCCGGGAATTTCATCACCCCTTTTGCTTATTGCATGGGGAACTAATGGCCAACCAATTTCCGAAAAAGACGTTCCAAGGTGGCGTTTTGTGGAATTTGCTCTCGGGGAAAAAGGCCCTTACCCATGGGCAAAGCCACTTTGGGATAGGGGGCGACCTGGTGACAACAAAATTTGCAGTTTTTCCTTTGGGAAAATTTTCCCCAAGCTTTTTTGAAAAACCCGCACGCGGCCTTTTCCCAGCTAAAACCCCCGCGCTCCTAAATCTCCCCCCAAGGCGAGTTCCATTTTGGTGACTATGCGGTCCCTTTCCCCTTTACCCGGGCCCTTGGGGATTTTCTCGTGGAATAAAGCCGCTTTGCCCCATTTTCCCAAGAAGGGTTACCCAGCAGGTTTAAAGGATTTTTTTTGGCTGGCAAGGGGGATCGTCCTTCCCCTGATGACCAAATTTCATTTGGCCACCCGGATTGATTTGTTTTCACCGAGCGACGGGAAAGAGTTTTCCGTAAAGAGGGGAGAGTTGGTTGGGGCCCGCTTATGCCTCGCTGGCCCCGGGTTTTCCAGAGGCCTCCCCTGTCGTTCCGCACCCATCCTCCAGGGACCCCCATGCAGGTTGACAGAGCCCATTTGACGGGCAAAAAGGGTCCTGCCCGTCGAGCAAAAAATTTCTATGCCCTTTCTGTACCCCCCAAAAGCTTTTTCCGGGTCGGGATTGCCCTTTAAGGCCCCCGCTTTCTAAAAAACGCTTGCACCGGGGGGAACGTGGGAATTTTTCCTGGGTTTAAAAAATTCCTCCCCCCGGGTTAAAAACGATGCCAGTACGGTTCCCCCCACCAGTTCGGGGATCTTTGGTTTCAGGTTCCCCCCTTTCCCGGGAAATCTGGATCAGTGGAATTTCATTCACCCCCTTCCCGGGTTTCCCCAAAGGAAACCCGCCTCCCAGTGGTTCGTCTGAGAGCCCGCGGGTTGATTTCCCCCCGGTAAAAGGGGGAACCCTCTTAAGAAATTCCACCGGGTAAAAGACCAAGTCGGTACCCCTTTATGTTGGGGGCCCCCTCCCTAAAAAGAAATTTTTCTATGGGGTTTCTCTTTTCGTCTTCGGGGATTTTTTTGGGGTGCTTCCATGGCTGCAGCGTCATGCCCCTAGGTGGACTGGGGGGAACGGGCAAAGGCCCCTTCGCGGGGGCCCAGGCTGTCAGAATCACTTTTTGGCTGCACCCCGCCCTGGGGCGTCCACCTCTTCGTTGATTCCTTCGGAGCCATTCCCAAAATTCTGCCCCGGGAAAAAATACCGGGAAACTTTGGGGGAGGTGTTTTCTGAGAACAGGCCGAATCTCTTCCCGCCTAATCGTCCGTTTTTTAAATTGTCCCAAAAGGGATCTCCGGGCCGGGGGACGAGCCCTCCCGGGGCAGGGTCTACCCTCTGTTTTTAAAACCCGAAAACCCGGGCCATGTTGGCCTAATCCGGAGGGAATTTACAGAAGGGATTCACCCGTAAAACCTTTTCGCCCGGCTGGAGCTAAAATTTTTTCTTTGTGCTGAAAAAGGGACGGATTTTTGGGCCCCCCTTGCTTGGGAATTACCGTGGGAAATTAAAAAAATTACTTTAAAGAACCGGTACCCTCTACCAACTGATTTTGGGAAACCCTTTTGGGGCCGGCTCCGGGGAGCCAAAGTGTTCCCCCAAGCTGGACTGCATGGGGCTTACAACCTCTAAGGTTTTCAAAAAGGGGAAATTGAGGGGAAGAAGGCCCCTTCAAAAACCCCCGGGACGGGCCCTTTTCGAATACTTGTGAGGGCCTTTTTGGTTTTGGGGAAACGCTCCGGGGGTCTTTCGGGATTTCGTCAATGAAAATCTTCGGGGATCTACAAAAACCCCCTGCGTCATCATATACCGGGAAATAAACCCCCCTGATTTTTCTCCCTGACTTACTGACCCATCGAAATCAGGTATGCCAAGTTTTTTGGCGACCCTGTGCAAAAAAATTAAACCTTATGCCGACTGGAGAAGTGCTTATTCCACCAACCAGTTTTCCCCCTTCCGGGGGTAAAATCGCCCCCGAAAAGGGGGGTTGCGAATGGCCCCCAAAACCAATTTGTCAGCTGTTTTAAAGGGGCCCGGCAAACCGGGTTTGGGGCTTCGGCCATACAACGCTTTTCTGGGTTTCCCAACAATTACCCGGCAGTTTATCCCCCCCCACTTTTCTAACCTTTTCGTGGCCCCCATCGTGGCTCGGCCAAGAAGAAGGCTAATCCAAGATTTTGGGTTTCCCCGGGAAAGGGGGGGGAGAGCCTTCTCCGGGGTTAAAAGACAGCTTTCCTCCTTGCCCCATCTTGTCTCGCCCCGGTTTCCCGAGAAGCCTTTTGCTTTTGGGGGTGGATTTTTCTTCCTGGGGGGGCCCGGGGCGGGCCCCTCACCAAAAAGGACCAAAAGGGGGAAAAAAAATTTAATTGTGGATTTTTCCCCAAAAACTTTTTTCGCCTGCCGAGAAAATTATCCCCTTTCGGGGGTAGGGCACCCTTTCTTTCAAAAAAAGGGCCCCTTTAAGGGAAATGGCGTCATCTTTTGGGAAAGGGGGGGCCCCGTCTTTCCTTTTGATGTGTACACCGCCCATTTAAATTTTTCCAATACCTCCAGTCACTCGCGCCCTGAACCCCCGACAACCCCGGGTGGTCCCCTTTTTTTTCTGGGTTTGCCCCCGGGATTCACTTCCGCCCCTCGGAAAGAATTTTTAAGCCCGGGATGCTCTCCCCTCGCGCTTTCGGACGTCTTGGGGGGGAAACCCGGGGCCCACAGAAATTTTTTTCCCCCGGAGCTTTTTGGTCCACGCGGCCCCTTTTTGCCCCTTTTCCAAAAACAAAATTCTCCAGGCAAAAACATTTGTACCCCCACCCTTTTGGGAGAAAGGTTTTTAAAGAGGGGGAAACATTATCTTTGGGGGGTTGGCAAGGCATCCTGGTGCCGAAGGCCCTTTCCCGGCTGATCTCGCTTTCAAACTGGGGGCCCAAAACTAACCCAAGGACACTAGGAATTTGTGGAGGCCGCATCACTTGTGCCCCAACAAAAACCCCCCCCCAGCCCGGGTTGGTTTTGTTTGGAAACCATTGCCCACTCCCATTTTCCCCGTGGACACATTGGAAAATGGACTTCTTTCACCGCCCTCCCTCCCTCTTCTGGCAAAAATTGTTTTTGGGGTGGTCACGGCCCCGTTTTTTTTCGAAAATGCCCCACTTTGTTCCGTTGCCTGGACTCCATCTCCCCCAGTCTCGCCACCCCCTTCTTTTAAAGAAAATTTTTCCCATCTGCACGGACGCCAAACCATCGCCCTTGGATGGGGGGGGGTTCAGGTTTGTTTCCGGGTTTTTTTGGGGCGGCACTCTGTTTGGGGTTGAAATTGGATTTCGCCTTGCATACCCATCCACAGCCCGAAGGGTTTTGGGGAAAGAGAAACCGGGCCCGGGGCAGTTATTTACGCCATTTCCGGTCCCCAGCCCATCAGGATGATGGTCCACCTGCTGCCCCTGGGGGGAAAGTTTTCATACAACCCCTTAGAGTCGGAGTCGGCCAGCGCCTCACCCTTCTATTTGGCCCTATGGACAGCATCCCCGCCCACCACTCACAAGGCCCTCACCCTCTGGGGTTCCGGCTTTTGGAGTCCCCTATTTCGGATATGACAGCTATCTGGAAACAGAAACTCGGCAGCCCCTACAGCGTGCACCCGGTTTCCGAATGAAGGCCCAGGCGGACACGAAGGGGAAACCCGGGCGCGGGACCTTTTCTCCGGGTGACAAAGTGGGGGCTGTCCCCAACTACATTTTTTTAAAAGATACCCAGCTATAAGGGGGGGCCCGGGTTTCCCGGGGGCCCATTCAAGGTTTTGGGGCGTAGAAACCCTTTTTTTTTTTTTTTTTTTTTTTTTTTTTTTTTTTTTTTTTTTTTTTTGTGGCCAAATTTGGCTCCGGCTCCCCCCCCACCATCGGATCCCGAATTCCTTCCATGTCCCCTCTGTTAAAAGCCCTTGGGTGCTGAACTCTTCTCTCGAAAAATTTTGTCCCTCCTTCACCTGCAGCCGAAGCCTCCAACGGTTTTCTGGGGAAAAGGAAAATCCTGGGGCCCTGAAGTCTAAATTAAAGGGGGGGAAAGGGGATTTTCACATCGGGCGGAAAAAGGGATTCGGTCCGGAAGGAAAAGATCTTGGGACCGGAGGAGAAAAATTTTGGACCATGCCCCACTCGTGCTCACTGTGCCCCCGTTGGGGTTTACACCTTTCCCCCACGCTCCTGCTTCCCCCCGGGCTTCTTTCCGACGGGCGGCGCGCCCCGGGCCCTTTGGGCCCCACGCGCCCGGCTTTTCTTAAAAATTTTAAAAGGGGCATTGCACCTTTAAATTTGGTTTTATTGCCGGGCGCTTTACCCTTGTATATTGGGAACGCCTCCACCCCGTCCCCGCCCCGGTTTTTTGTGGCCCCGTTGCCTACAAGGAAAACGTTTTATCTGGGGTCTCGCCTGATTTTCCCTTAAACGAACCTTCGGGGTTACCCTCCTAAAGACCACGAACCATTTTCCGCCGTCCCCGGGCCTTACCGCCTTCCCCGACCACGAGCTTGTCTAACGTTTGTACCCCCCAAAACCTCGGGGGCCCCCGAAAAGCAAGTCACCCTCGGGGGAGCGACCTGGTAGAATTTCCCCCCTCAGAAATCCCCCCCTGCTTTGCCCGGGGGTTCTGGTGAAAACCGGGAAACCTACTTAGACTCCGCTTCCCCTTTTGGGGGGTGGTTATACCCCCCCGGGTTGCGGGGGGGGAATGGATCCCCCTACCATCCCCGTTACAGTGTGGGAAACTGTTAATGTTGAAATGCACAATAAAACCCGTTATACAGGAACTTTATGAGCTCCCCCTTTGTGACGCTGTAAGCAGACAAAAAAATTCTCCTTTTTTCTGTTTTCCCCGTTTTGGGAAGGGCTGTATCTGAAATATGAAGTTTCCAAAATGCTTGAAAGAAAAAATGAAGCAAAACATTAGCCCGAAAATTTAACCCATCCAAAACCCTTTATCTTATGTGTTTTAAGAAGTTCTGTCCTCCCTTCTCCAGAATCCTCAAATTTCCAACCAATTTAGACCCCATCCCCAAACCCGCAAGGAGAAATGTGGCTCCAATTTGTAAAATGCATTAGAAAACTACTCAAATAATTTGCTAGTACAATTCTGCATTCATAGCGTTCAGGGTTTCGGAAAAGCCTAAAAGGCCCCGGAAACTCCGACCCCCCCCCCCCCCCGGGGGGTTTTTTTCCCCGAGGGCCCAGCACAGGACAAAAGATGGAGATTTTCTGTTTAAAACAAAAGAGTTTTTTTTTTTCTTTTGGACAATGAATGGAGAACAGAATGTTTTTTTAAAATGGTTTATCCCCCCAGCAGGGGGGAGGGCCAAAGGGCGCCTGACGTTACCCTGGCCCTTTTGATTAAAATGGAAAAAATCCGCAGAAGTCGGAACCCCCAAACCCAACAACAGCATCACGGGGGGGCTTTGGTTTTTCCCCCTCCAGCTTAATATTCCCGAAACCCGATTTTCTTGATTTCCATTCTACTTCTCCATTATCCTCCTATCAGAGATGAGCGACTTCACATGTATTAGCCCCCGGGCCCGGGGTTTTTCTTAAACTAAAGGGCTCTTCTTAGAAACCCTTCAGGGCTGAAGGGTCTTATTTAAACTCATGCACTAGGAAATAAATTTTTATTCTAATTTATGCAAAAAAAATGTAATTAACCAGTTTTAGAGGGAAAAACCTCAGAAAATGATCTTTGTTTTAAAGAAGAAAAAAATGGAAGCAGACCCTTTATTTTAAAGTAAGACTAGACCCCGAAAGGGTTAAGATTTTGAGGGGATGAGATAAGTATATTAGAGGGCTCAAGAGAAATGAGCTAGGACTCTGCACTTACTGGAAGCAACGTTACTCAGGTCCCATCCAACAGATGGAGCCTTACAATGTGATTAGGATGAAGCCAACTAGATATTCATCTGCAGACATATGTTTCGGGGTGTTGCCCCCCCTTTAGTGCAGAGTAGTACGGGTTGGGGTGTGGGGGGAGTTTCTACACAATTTGAAAAGGGGGGATCATCCCCCTTTTTTGGAAAGGTCCCCTGGAAGGGGTGGGGGAGGGCTTAAAACAATGATATGGGCTGAGAGTAAGAACCAGCCAGACACCATCCCGCAGGGCAATTGTTTTTGGGGTGTTGCCCCTTTTTCCGTCAGAGTAGATTTCTGCTTGGCTGGGTGGAGGTTCACTTTGTTTAAAGGGTAACGTTCCTCATTAGGGGAAGGGGCAAACCCTGTAAAGGGGTGTGGGGGACTTATAAACTGATATGATGAGAGGGAAAAGCAACCAGATAAATCCTCTGCGGGTATGTTTTTTGGGTGTTGCCCGTAAATTTATGCAGAGTAGATAAATGCCCTTTTCTTGGTGAGAGGCCTTTTAAAAAATAGTCAAAAGGGGTTAACATTTTCCCCCTTAGGGGGAGGGGAGGGGGGTTAGGGGTGGGGGTGGAGACTGTAGGATGTTGTTTTTTTCAATTCCCCATTTTGACTCACTGAAAACCCTTTTTAATTAAATGGGAAAACGAGCCCAAATAGATACTCACCCCCAGAAATGTTGTTTTGAGATTTTTCGCCCCCCTTTTTGCGGGCTAGAAAATTTCTGGCTGGGGAGGGGAGAGGGGTTAGGGGTAGCTCAAAAGGCACCCTTTTTTGGGGTTTGAAAGTTATTTTCCATTTGTTGCTTTCCCCTGTAATTTAAATATATTGCAAAAATACTCATGGGGGAAAAGACTAGGGCTCTGCAGCGCCACCTATTGGAAAGTCATATTCCTAAGTCAAAATCCAAAATCAAATGAGCCCCGCAAATTTGGGGAAAGGGAATTTGAGCCGGGTTAGATACTCATCTGCGGGCACTGTTTTGGGGTGTTTGCCTCGACCAAGGTTTGGGGTACTGGTTTTAAAGGGGGAGGATCTTTGGGGGTTGTAGGAAGGGGGGGTTTAAAATTTTTTAAAGGGGTAGAAAGGACCCTTTTTGGTGTGTGGGACTTATCCCCCAAATTTCACCAAAGGGGGGGAGATGAAGGGGGCAGAAGAAAAGGGGAAAAAAGGGGGCTTGGGGGTTGAATGGGGGGATTTAAAAAAGCCGGGTAAAAATAAAAAAAGCCCCTTTATGCACACAACCCCCATTTAGGGTTGGGTTCACAAAACCAAAGCTTTTCTGCAATGCATTTCTAAAATTTAAAACAAAAATTTTTATGTAGAAAACGCATAAAAAATTCATGTAGAAAACACATTAAAAATTCATGTAGAAAACGTGGGCATTTTTGTTACTGAAAGCGGTTTTGTGTTTAACTCTAGTTTGGGGGGTCAGGGGTTTTTTTTTTTTGCCCTTTTCTTTATGATGCAGCAAACAAACGCATCAAAAACATATCACCCTTAGGCTAGGTTCACAAGTTTGGGGAAACCCCCAAAACCAAGTTTCCTTTTGGGGTTTTCGTTAAAAAAAACAACCCCAGCACAAAAACTCAGTGCTGCAAGGCAATAGCATTATCCACCCGAGCCCCCCATGGTGCAAATTGTGCCCCTGTTAAATTATCATGAAAACCCCCTTTTTGCCTGTTTCTAACCACTGAGCTGCCATGCTTCCTGGGGGCTTAAACACTGACCACCTTTTCTGCACTGTGCTAAACCCCCTGACCACCATTTCTGCAAGGCAATATCGTTACCCACTGAGCCACCGTGCTGCATTGTGCACTGGGACTTATCCCTTTAAAACCCCCTTGCTGCACTGGCCCAACCACTGAGCCCCCGGTTTTTGGGTACTGTCTAAAACCCCTGGCTAAACCGGGTGCACTGTGCTAACCAATGAGGCCCAAAAATGTTGGGGACTGGGGCTAACCACTTTAGGGCCCCCATTTCTGCCCCGGGGGTTTAAAACCCCTGAACCCAATGCTGGGCCCCGTGCTAACCAATGACCCCATTGCTGCAAAAAGGGAATTTTGGGGTTACCCCTGAGACCCATGCGGGATTGTCACAACATAATCAATGAGCCACCATGCTGCCCCTGTCTAAAACCTTGAGCTGCCTTAAAACTGTGCTAACCCTGAGGGCAGGGCCCCCCCCAGGGGGGTTTAAAATTTAAACATATTCTTTGTTAATAAAAAAAATTTTTGGGAGAAATAACAACTATTTCTTGAGATTGCAATGCACGTGTAATGCACTTTACATCAGATGATGCTGAAAGACATTTAAATTTAAAAAGGAAAGTTTTGTTTTGGGAAAACTTTTTTCCCGGTTGGGAAATTTTGGGGCAAAAACCATGTGGGGTTTTTAAAACAAGTTTTTGCTTTGGATTTTTCTAAAAAATTTTGCTGCAGAAATTTTTCCCTTTTTTGTGGGGTGAGGGGAAACTTAATGGTGAAACAAACCCCCCTGATCCCAATTTTTAAAATTTATATATTACTGGACAATAGCTTGAAAAACCATGGCCCCATTTGTTACCCAAAAGAAAACCCCTTGCAAAACTTTTAAACAATTTTAAACAAAAGAGGGGTGGCAAAAAAGGGAAATAAGCTGCAATTATTTTCTTTTTAGTTACATAGTGTGGCGCATGGCAGGGGTTGTTCAGTAAAAAAAATAAATAAATAAAAAATATATATATATATATATATATATATTTATATAAAATTTTTTTCCAATATATATAAATTTTTATTTTTATATATCTATATATATAATATTTAAAATAAAACAAACCCAAAAAATACCCTGTAAATTGTGCAGACTCAAAAACTTGCTCCCGAAGCCCCTCCCGGACCCTCCCTGGGGTACTTTAGCTCACAGGAGTCTTCGATGGATTGGTATTGGCAAATCAATCTTTAACCTGGCCTCAGCGAGTTTTATTGCACAGGCAAGGTCAGTACAAATGCAACAAAACATAAACAAAACCCTAGGCCTGTATGGCCACTACCTAGACACAGGTACCGTCCCTCTCTATAAAGGGTCTGGGCCTAATGTCCAACATTCAAGAGCCACTTTTGGTCAGTCTCCTATTGACTCCTTCTAGCTTTCTTCAAGCCTGGGGGTAATAGCCTATCTCTCTCTCTGGCTCCACTGTTGCTCCAAAACTCTGGCAGCAAACCACACCCCCTGATTACCTGGATGGACAGGCTTTTTATAGGCCTGGTAGAACCTGGACCTGGAACGTAGGAACAGCCACCCATCCAACGGCAACTGTTCCAGGAAAACTAATCCCATAATAGCTGGACGTCAGCCGTACTACGTACAAGTGTCAACAACCTGACCTTGCTGACCGATAACAACTGACTTCCCCCACCGAGACCAGGCCCTCGGTGGCCCGTTTCTAGCAGGTCTCTTGACGTACGTCACCTAGTGGCAGCACCATGCGACTATCTAAGGTCGCTCTGCCACAATATATATATATATATATATTCACAACAAAATATCAGCAGCTACAAACGCTAAGAGTGATCATAGAAAGTATTTCAAAATGCACTTCTGCTACTTTTTTAAATCATTTGAGTTTTTTAGGGCACAAAATGTATTTATAAACATTTCCTATGTTCACTCTGATCGTATCGTAGCATTTGCAGAGCTGCAGATATTGTGCTGTGTTTGCATTGCTTTGCTGTCATGCCAGCGGGCACCGACACTAAGGGCAACAGCCATGAATTGACCTTCGCCATTTTCCTGCCGTATATTGTCGGTTCTATAGATGTATGAATACATTATGCGCCTGACGACACATTTTAATGCGCCAAAGTTTGGTGCTAAACTGCCATACAAAGTTTGGTGCATAACACTCTATGCAGCAATTTTGAGTGTCGTGTGCCAAAAATATTTGTTACATAAAACTTTCATTCATTCTGTCGTATTGTACACTCCTCTAAATCTATATAGAACTGATGTGTCGGCGCCAGTTTACAAAAATGCTGCATGCAAATTCCAAGATGTCGGCCTAATTTCTTTAACTCATTCCTGCAAATGGATGGACTGGTACATACTGCACACCATGCGGGCTCACAAGCGAGCCCCGCCCATTGCAACATGGGACCAGTGAGCTCCGACTGCAAGTGATTAACCCCTTAGCTGCGGCGATCTATTAAGATAGCTGGTGCTAAGGCAAAGGCGGGAGGATGGAGCTCCGTCTGCCTTTCCTCTATGTAGCAGCATTGATCGCCGCTGCTGTGCGCACCTGACAGCCTGGGAGTATTGTAAGAAACACTTCTAGGCTGTCGGTGACGTCACCATGCCTTCCTGTGCCCTTTGGGTACTGCTGGGCATGGTGACTGACAGTTGCTATTGAGACCAGTATAGAGCAGTTCTGCTCTGTACTAATCTGTATTATATCAGTGATCTGACGATCACTGATACAAATCCCCTATTGGTGAAAGTGAAAAAAAAAAATCTGAAAAAGTGAAAAAAAAAGTGAAACATAAACACGAAAAATAAAATAAAATAAAAACACGCACATTGAGCTTTTCTCCTTTACAAATGCCATTCGACCCAAAAAATATGAAAAAATAAATAAAGTACACATATTTGATATTGCCGTCTAACGACCTAAGCTATACATCTGTCATGTTAATTAACCTGCATGGTTAAGTCACAGGATTTTTGTTCATCCTGCAGCACATAAAATGGAATAAAAAAACTCATATAAACATCAAAGTGATGCCAATGAAAATGTCAGTTCATCCCGCAAAAAATAAGCCCTTGCACAGCTCTGTATGTGGAAAAGTAAAAAGCTTATAGCTATCAGAAGACAGCGAAGCATAAATATTGTTTTACACAATAAAAACATATTTTGTTTAAGCTCTTCAACTCTTTAAAGCGCTTCAACACAAAGAAATTATATAAACTAGGTATCACCGTAATTGTATCGACCCAAGGATTAAAACTGACTTGTCAAATATACTGCACAGTGAGCTCTGTTAAAAATAAAAAACACTACTAGGCTTGCAGTATTTTCTTCATTATGCCTTCAAAACAACGGATTTAAAACCACTCAAAAAATCTTGTCTGCCCAAAAATTCTAACAATAAAAACATCAACTCATTCCACAAAAAACAAGCCCCTACATAGCTCCGTACAAAGAAAAATAAGAAACTTAAGGCTCTCAGACTGCGGCGATGCAAAACTGTGTTTTTCTTTTTGAATAAGTGTTTTTATTGTGTAAAAGTAGTAAAACATAAAAAAATATACAAGTTGAGTATCGCTGTAATTATTTCGACCTAATGAGTAAAGCTAGCATGTTATTTATACCGCATGGTGACCGCTGTAAAAAACAAAAAATAAAAACACTACCAGGATTACCGTTTTTTGCTCAAAATGCCTCACAAAAGCCTTAAAGGGGTTTTGCCATGATGTAATGTTGACGTGGGATCCTCCAAAATGGGTTTTTAATCACTTTTCTAAATATATGTGATTACAAAAAGTGCAGCCTGAAAGAGCTACAGGCTGCCTTACGTGCCCTTAGTTACTTAAAAGCTTGCACTAGATATGGCCTGACAAGAGCTGCTGGTCGGGCTTGCGCAGAGAAAGCTTCTTATCTGATAAGACTGAGCTGCAGAAGTTTTCAAGGCACCGGGTAGAAATATGTTGTCTTTTGTATACAGAATCCACAAGTTGTAGTTTGATTATTTCAGTGAACATTTCACCTGATCCCTTATGCAGGCTCTGTGCTCTGGCTGTGTGTCTCTCTCTCTCAGCTGCATGGCTTGTTTACATTTGCTTCTTAGCAGATAAGGCACGTCCTGGCAAAACCTCTTTAATAAAAAGTGATTCAAGCGTCATATGAACCTCTTAATGGTACCAATAAAAACATCAACATATCCCAGAAAAAACAAGCCCATACACAGCTCCATATACAGAAAAAATAAAAAAGTTATGTCTGTCAGAATAGGGCGACAAAAAAAACGAAATTTTTCTAAACTTTATATCATTGTAATATTCCTTAAGTCCGGTAGGTGCTCCTCCTCCTCCTCTGGGGCTTGTGGTTGAGCCAAATAGCGCACTAGGGCCACATATGGGATATCTCTGAAAACAGCAGAATCTGGGGAATCAATATTAATTTGTATTTCTTTGGTCACATCTACCGTGCTCCAGTGAATGATGGATAAACATGGAAAATCTGGCAAAAAAGTGAATTTTTTACATTTCAACTCCACTTTACTTTAATTTCTGTGAAACACCTGAAGGGTTAACAAACTTTCTAAACACTGATGTGAATACTTTAAGGGGTGCAGTTTCGTATATGAAGTCATTTATGGGGGTATCTAACATACAGGGCAATGAAATCCACATCAGAACTGGACTAATCACTTAAAAAAAATCTATTTGGAAATTTTCCTGAAAAGGTGAAAAATGGCTACTAAATTTCTAAACCCCTAATGTGATAAAAAAAATAAAAAGACATTTAAAAAATTAAGCCATCCTACAGTGGATGTATGGTAGATGCTGGTTACAAACTATTTTCGAATAACTATCTGTCTTACAAGCAGACATTTTTTGAAAGTTTGAAAACGGCAACATTTTCAACTTTTTCACAATATTTTGATATTTTTCACAAATAAACAAGGATTGTTTGGACCAAAATTTCTTATTATCTGAAAGGGGTTGTCTCGCTACAAAAAATAGCTTTCAAAATGTAGAGAACACTAAATGAAGACATTTTCCAAATACACTGCTTTGTTCATCTTTTTTTGTTAAAGAGCTACAAATGATTTTATCACTTTCCTGGCTTTATTTGGTTCCCCCAATGATCGACCTGTTTACTCCTTTTCCCCTGCTGTTTGTTCTATGCGATAGCAGGGAGTGAGGTCATCACACAGTGTGTGTTATCTGAACTTTCAGACAAAAGACAGTAGTTACTGCTGTTTACTTTAGATAAATCTCCTGCTAGCAATTTCAGAGAAGCTTCTTAGCTAATCTAAACTAATCAGCAGACTGAAAACACAGAGTTGAATACACAGAGTGAATGCACAGAGCTTGTATGCTAATTACAGACAGTCTGACCAGGAAGTGATAGGATGCATCTATGAAACTCTGAGAGGAGACAACCCCTTTAAAGCACAATGTGTCACATTCTCTGAATCACATGGAGAGGTAAAAGAGAGGTAAAAGCATTAAAAAGTTAATCCCACATAAAGTGATAGAGGTCAGATTTAAAAAATGGGCTCTGTCGGGAAGGCCAAAACTGGGTGCGGCGGTGACAGGGTTATAACTGTTTTGGATGGGCGACCAATTTTTTATACATATATATTCCATTTGGTCAGGATGGTCCAAAAAAAGAAAAAAATCCTGACACTTACCTAGCTGTCCCCAACTCCAGCGCTCCTGGCGATCCACTGCTCTCAACTTCCGGAGCTCACACGCTATTTCCATGCAGGGGAGCACAAGCCCCTCCAGCAGGTCAGGAAGGGAACCCGGAAGTCGAAAATGAGTGGGGACAGCTCGGCAGGCATCAGGTTTTTGGGGGTTTTTTGGACAACGCTGGCCCCAATGGAATAGATTTTATTTTACTGGACAATGCCTTTTGCATGTGCCACACAATGTTACCAAGAAGGAAAGTTTGAGAGTTGTGGTTCCCTCTTCAGCCAAATCCTTCATTACTACATTGTTTAATGCGCTGTTGTAGAATAAGAATGATGGAGTATGAAATAGAAGAGATAAGGGGATACTCTGTATGTGCCAGGAGAGCCATTAGGCAGTAAATGATGTAGTGCTGCACGGAGAGAGCTCCTGAAAGGTAGAATAACAGGCGGCTCCTGGTCAGGCTGGATGTTTTGCTCATTTAGCACTCTGCTCTTGGCACTTATCTTGCTTTAGGGAAATCATGTACTGTAAGTAGGTCTCGATATTGAGTCCTATTCCACATTACATATTAACAGATGTAACTTGCCTGCACTCCGGGGAAAGCAGATGCATTACCTCCCGACGCTTCCACCCTCCCGCGAGTCTTCAAGGGGTTAAATATTTAAAAAATTTTAATCTTTAATAGATATTTGTTTTCACTGAGGATTTCTTCTTCCTGGATTTGATTTCCCTTAAGGCAGATAAATGTAGGAAGGGAATTGCAAAAATCCGAAAACATCTCGCACAGGCAACCTTTTAAGGATTCATGAAGCGCCGCACTGCACTTTACATCGCGAGTATGACTGGTGTTTATTTCAGGGTTGTGTGTTTTCTGTTTTTTTTTTTCCCTTGCAATTTATTGGGGCGTTTAACCAATTCCTCACTGGACTCCCCTCCACTTTCATTTTCTTTAGTACATACAGGTTTGAACGCACTTGTTACACTAACCTTTAGTTTTTATGTCATTACATTAGATTTTTTTGTATTTTTACAGTAAGATTTTTTAATGGTTTTTTTTATTATTAGACTATGTTATGCATTTTTAAGATTAGATTTTTAGGTATTTTTAAATGAGATTTTTTGTATTTTTTAATATTAGATTTTTTGTATTTTATTTTTATTTTAGACTTTTTTATGCATTTTTCACTTTAGATTTGTTATGCATTTTTTAAGATTTGATTTTTTTATGTATTTTTATGCAGGGGTTTTTCTTGTATTTTTCTTTTGTATGCATTTTTTACATTAGATTTTTTGCATTTTTAAAGATTTTATTTTTTTGTATTTTTAAACATTAGATTTTTCAAGTTTTTTTTACATAACATTTTTAATGCATTTTTATATTAGACTTTTTAATTCATTTTTTACAATAGATTTTTTATGCATTTTATTAAGATTAGATTTTTTATGTATTTTTGGCATTAGAATTTTTTTCCATAGTATTAGATTTTTCATGTATTTTTGCATAAAACTTTTTTGATGTATTTTCATATGACTTTTTTATGCTTTTTTTACATTAGATATTTTAAGCATTTTTTAAGATTAGATTTTTTACATAAGTTTTTTAGGTATTTTTATATTAGATTTTTTATGTATTATTTAAGATAATATTTTTATGTTTTTTAACTTTTTTTTTACACACTTTTTACTTTTAGGTATGTTAGATTGTTTTTGTAAATGATGTCAGGGAAATGATAACATCTTTTAAAAGTCTGTTTTTCATATTCTTATTTAGTTTTTTAAGCAACAAAAGTGCCACTAAGTGTAAGTGTCGCAATTGTGTGACTTTTCCATTGAACGATCGGGAAGGCCGGGTTCAGTAATAAACCCTCTCTGCCTTCTCCGTGGAGAGCTCGGCTGCCTCTGGCCGCCAGCTCTTCTCTCCCTCAGCTGCACAGTTACTGCAGAGTTAGATGATGAGCGCGGACTTTCCACAGCAGCAGGTGGTCGGCTTCTTATTGAACTTTAGTCTTCAGTTGTACAACATCGATTCGAAGGATTTGCGTATTTTTGGACCTTGTGGTTGTGCCAAGAACTGTGCAACTAAAAACAAATGCACTTTAATGAGCGTCACCGGGGCTTGCTGCAAAACTAAGGTGGTTCATAGTAAAATACTATAGTAGAACCAATGCAAGACCAAACCTTCTGAATATTCACTAAAGGGTTGTAAAGGCTCAAAAGACACAACTAGTTTGTGTCACAAAGAGCGCCCGCCTGTCAACTGGTTGTGCATGGTATTGCAGCATTAGGTCAATGAAACAGAGCTGCAATACTGGACACAGCCTGCGGACGCTGTTTTTGGAAATAACCATTTTTTTTTCTAATTATAGAAAACCTTCTAAACAAAAGTCTTTTTTGGCCACTTATCTTTAGCGTAAAATTCACAGAATTCACAAAATTCACAGAATTCACAGAATTCATACATGTGGCCCTAAGGGTCACATGTATGAAAATTGTCCTGGTCAAAAATTCACTTTTTTGCCCATAGTAACGTATGGGCAAAAAAGTGAGTTTTAGACCTCAACAGCTTCATACATGTGGCCCATAGTGATCTCCCGGCCGGTCGGACAGTGATTCCCAATAGGATGCAGAGTGGGTTCATTAGGTGTAAGCTATTAACAGCTTACGCACCTTCTATGCATGAGGGGGGGAACCTTAATATCATATTTGCACAAAAATACAGTGTTGTATATAGGGCGTCAGTCATACAGTTATGTATATTGCACCGTGCTGATGTTACTGGTAATTGGTGACGCCATTACCATTGGATTGGCTGGGCTCCAGCACCTTCTAAGTGCACAACAACAAAACTGACTTCCCAAACCTCCCAAACTGGCAAATATAGAGGCTTAAGTGACAATTCTCAATGAAATACAAAACCCATCCACCTTGTTTTTAGCATTTGACTATCAGCTGTGGGACATGTATGAAACCTGTCTAGGTGTAAGTGTATGTCCACACGAAGTCTCTGCAGGGCGTGCTTGAGGGTGTAATTGTGCTGGAATACTCCAGAACTGCGCCCCCCATCGCACTCTTTGTCACTTCTTTCTGCCACTTAGGCCCCCGGGATGGGGGGGGGGGGTGAATGGAGGCCGGGACGAAGAGTTTAGACATACGGACTGAGCAGCGCGGACTCCTGATTACACCGACTGCACAACACGCGACGCTAAATGCCATGTGAAGCTGGCCTAAGACTGTCTTTGCAGCCAATAACAACCAATCAGAGCTCATAGCAGCCAATCAGACCCAACAGCAACCAATCAGAGCCAACAGCAACCAATCACAGCCCATAGCAACCAATCAGAGCTCATAGTAACCAATCAGAGCCCATAGCAACCAATCAGAGCCTATAGTAACCATTCAGAGCTAATAGCAACCAATCTGAGCCCATAGCAACCAATCAGAGCCCATAGTAACAAATCAGAGCTAATAGCAACCAATCAAAGCATCAGAGCCCAAATCAGAGCTACTAGCAACCAATCAAAGCTTATAGCAACCATTCAGAGCCCATAGCAACCAATCAGAGCCCATAGCCACCAATCAGAGCCCATAGCCACCAATCAGAGCCCATAGCCACCAATCAGAGCCCATAGCCACCAATCAGAGCCCATAACCACCAATCAGAGCCCATAGCCACCAATCAGAGCTCATAGCCACCAATCAGAGCCCATACTAAACCAATCAGAGCTCATAGCCACCAATCAGAGCCCATAGCCATTAATCAGAGCCCATAGCCACCAATCAGAGCCCATAGCTACCAATCAGAGCCAATACCCACCAATCAAAGCCCATAGCGACCAATCAGAGCCCATAGCAACCAATCAGAGTACATAGTAACCAATCAGAGCCCATAGCAACCAATCAGAGCCCATAGCCACCATTTAGAGCCCATAGCGACCAGAGCACATGGGGACTAATCAGAGCCCATAGCAACCAAAGCCCAAAGCAACCAATCAGAGCCCATAGCCACTAATCAGAGCCCATAGCCACTAATCAGAGCCCATAGCCACCAATCAGAGCCCATAGCAACCAATCAGAGCCAATAGCAACCAATCAGAGCTCATAGCAACTAGTCAGAGCTCACATTAACTAAGTAGAGCCCATAGCAACCAGTCAAAGCCCATCGCAACCAATCAGATTCCATAGCAACCACTCAGAGCTCCCCTTTCATTTCATATAGTGTTCTGGAAAAATGAAAGGGGTGCTCTAATTGGTCGCTATGGAATCTGATTGGTTGCTATGGGCTCTTATTGGTTGATATGGGCTCTGGTTACTATCAGCTCTGATTGGTTGTACACAGGGGCCAGTCCCACATTGGCCCCTTTACACCTGGAATATGCCAACAGTGTCCTTTTGGCATATAATGAATACTTGAGATCTTATGGCTATTCCTAGTTAGCGGTGTTGTGGATGGGAACAAAGGTGATATATGTGTGATCCTTTGTGTCTCCATTTTAATGTATTAGTTAGTATAACACCTTATATGCCTTTTATATTATGGCATGTAAAAGTTGCCAGTATATCTCTTGCCACTAAAGTGTTAACAAAATGGCCGACACATATTATGTTTCTAGAGACATTCACTGTGTAATCCAAGATGGCTCTTCTTCTGAAGTTACGCCCTGTGTCCAGACATTCCTGAGTTGTGGGGGGTGGTTTTTAGATAAGGATGTACCCAATAGACCCTCACAGCCAGGTACATGTGATGCTTTCTTATCTCACCATAAAAACCTGCCATTTTGTGAATAAAGCCAGAAAGTGTTTTCACATCGTCAGGGCATGTTGTGATGTTCTTTGTCGGTGCACCTTTATTATTTTAAACTAATTTGGAGACCACACAAGGATGTAGAGCCCCTTTGAGGTTATAACCATTTCAGTGGGATACAGTGTAACACATGTACCATGCGATACACATGACAGGGGCCACAGTGTCTACAAAGTAGTTTTTGTTGCAGTCTTCAGTATACACCAGGGAATGCTTCCTACGTATAACACCGATGGAGGAGACGTGCACAGAGCAGATGATCATCTCTACTTGATCCAATGGTCCCTCATATTTCTTCCTCCATCAGTATTTCAGTGATGTTCTATGATTTATTTTGTTCCAGGTTCGGAATGTGGCAGTTGACGATGGCTCCTATAGATGAGAATAAGTACACCGCATGTAGCGTCCCTTACTCCTGCACCACCTCCTCCTCCCGCCCGCTCTGTATTGGAGTCCCTGAGGGGTCTGTCCTGGGACCACTACTCTTTTCTATCTACACTCTTGGTCTGAGTCATCTCATAGCATCACACGGCTTTCAGTACCACCTGTATGCTGACGATACCCAACTCTACATCCCCGGCTCAGATGTTACCTCTCTGCTCTCCTCTCCTGTTTATTGTCCTTATCCTCCTTCTTCTCCTCCAATCTCCTTTAACTAAAGGGGAGAAAACTGAACTTATCATCTTCCCACCGTCCCCCTCCATCCCTCCACCTGATCTCTCTCTCACATTCAACGGCTCCACGCTCTCACCAGCTCCACAGGTCCGCTGCCTCAGGATAACGTTTGACTCCTCTTTGTCCTTCACACCCCACATCCAAACCCTCACCTCTGCTGCCGCCTCCACCTGAAAAATATCTCCCGTATCCGCTCATTCCTTAACTTTGAAAGCACAAAAATGCTGGTCCATGCCCTTGTCATCTCCCGCCTAGACTATTGCAACATCCTTCTCTGTGGCCTCCCAGCTAGCACCCTCACTCCCCACCAATCCATCCTTAACTCTGCTGCCCGTCTGATTCACCTCTCTCCTCGCTACTCCTCTGCCTCTCCCCTCTGCCAATCCCTGCACTGGCTCCCATTGCCCAGCGAATCCAGTTCAAGTTACTAACCCTGACCTACAAGGCTCCATAACCTCTCCCCTCCATACATTTCTGCCTTAATCTCCAGATACCTCCCCTCACACAATCTCCGCTCCTCACAGGACCTTCTCCTCTGCTCTTCTCTTGTCAGCTCCTCACACAACCGTCTCCAAGACTTCTCCCGTGCTTCCCCCACACTCTGGAACTCACTGCCCCAACACCTCAGACTCTCCCCCACGCTCACTTGCCTTAAAAGTAACCTGAAAACCCATCTCTTCAGAAGCCTATAACCTACAATAATATTGGTGCCCCTGCACGCCCCCCAAACATGTCCGCCCCTCACCTCCTGTCTCTTCCCTCCTTCCCTGTAGACTGTAAGCCCTCATGGACAGGGCCCTCTCTCTCTCTGTACCATTTGTTACATTGGGCTTTGTCTGACATTCTATGTATGTGACCCCCTCGAATATAAAGCGTCCTGGAAGTAATAAATAACAATAATGATGAAATAACCCTCCTCCCCTGTCCCCGCCTCTGATGGACGGAGCTGCACTGAACCAATTGTGTATGGGGAAAACTTTCCTTTGGTAAATATCACCCGATGTACCGTCTGTCATTTCCCGAGCGTTGGTGCCTCTTCCCTCGTTCACCTCTTCTTTCTGCAGAACTTGCAGATTTTTCCCCCCGCTTCTGAGCGGCTCGCGGTTGCCTCCACTCTCGGCTGGATGCTTTTTGTTGGTTTTATCTCCAATCACCTTGAAGTTTAGCCTCTGACTTGGCCTTGAGATGTTTGTTAATGCTGTTTGAAAGCTCAATGTCTGCACAAGGTAACATCAATAAAGGAGGAGAAATGTAAAGAATGTTGTGGCAAAAAGAAAAAGCTTTGTGACTGATTTGACAAGTGCTAAATACAATTTCACCGGGTTCTGCAGCGCACGCGGCGATCGCTTTGTCACATTTTTTTTTTTTGTCTAAACACTTACAATAAAATAAATGGGAAATATTCTTGGGATTAACCCTGAATTGTGCAGAAATGTGACGAGAGACAGTAATGCGCCCACGGCCACTTCAATCATACCCCGAACTGTGCCGAATACTCAATAACAATACTACATGAGGATCCTTATTCCCGTGCCCAAGATTCTAGAACAGACATGTATTGCATATTAAACCCTTTCTAACAGTCGGTCATAATTTTGGGGATTTTGTTTTCTTCAAGATCAGTAGCCAAAACTTTTTTTATTCAATATCCATGTGAGATTTTTTTTTTTTTTGGCAGAACACGTTGTATATTTAATTGTCCAAAAAACAAAAAATTAAAAAACAAATAAAAAAAAAAAGAAAAAAATTATAAGTGAACTTAAACTATTGCTTCAAAGAAAAACCAGCTACAAAGCAGAGAGATGAGGCGAGCAGAAGGCAGAACGACTCTTCAAAGATAAAATCCCAATTTATTTACTTGCATTGAAATCATTGTAGCGTTCCGTGCACATTCGGACAATCCATCGTCATGGTGCTCAGCCCACGCGTTTCAGGTCAAATGACCCTTAATCATGGCAAATCCTCCAAAGGAACCAGGATGGTTTAAATAGCAAACTACTCCGAGTGAGAGGTAACAGCTATTCATTAATCCTTCACTAAGCGTGCCTACAAACTTAAAAAAACAACAACACCTTGAGTGATGGAAGCTCTAATAATTTACATTGTTAATACACATAGGGTGACATGTATGTCCGGGGCTGCTCCAGAAGTTTGGTGTTTTTTCAGCCTCAAAACTGGGGCAGCTCTATTCTATTCATAACCAGGCACACTCCAATATCAGGCGCATTATGTGGTGCCCGTGGCACTTTGTAATGCGCCTGATCGTGCTGGAGGCAGGGGGTGCACTACAACCGTATGAAGTTTCACATCTATAGCGTCAGTCCGGCAAATCCCGGGCATTACTGCTGGGACAAGGAGTGCACTTTACAAGGGGTTTACCTGAGCCAGAAGTGTCGCTAAAGCGCTAAATCTATGACCGGCAGGAGAACAGGTTCATAGAGTCAGGCACATTCTACGCTACTAATGCGTGAAAAAAATGGCGCCTGGGCGACAAAAATCATCCATGTCGCCGGTAATTACTTGAATATAGAAAAAAGTTCTATCCAGCTAATATTAATATGATAGATCCTGCTTTGTATTAACCCATCTGGCCTCCCGTGATATTTTTTTCTGGAGATCTCCCCCTCCTTTAGGATTTTTCCAATGCGTATGACCGACAGGTTGGACACCTCTCCGGCATATTTGGTAGCAAAGTGTCTTGATACGGCCGAGCATTTCAATGTAACCGGTCTGGGGACATTCGTTGTATCCAGACGTTGAGTGCTCCTGGTGTACAGCCGACATATTGGAGCCGGCATCCATTGCAATTTACCAAGTAAACAACAAACTTGGAGTTGCAATTAGTATGTGTCTGGATGCAAATGACTTGTCATTATGAAAGAAACAAATGTATCAGTTTGGTGAACAAAGTTGCAAGCGGTGCAAACAGTATGACCGCATCTGAAAAAACCCTTGGAGCTGAGCCAAGTTCCAGTCTTTTCATCTCAGGGGGCAGCAGGGTGATACTACTGAGCCTTTGGACGGGGTCTACATGGCACACAGCTAATGTTTTTTAAAAGGATTTTCTTGATTTTATTGTTTGCAAATAACAATTTCAAGTGCGACTTTACGATTTCCACTATCTGGTTGTACTGCTTGCTGTACTTTGTAGAGAAAGTGATGGTGTTAGTATTGTGGACTGCACTCTTTTTCTTAGATTTTTTTAACATGTCCTCTCTATCAGTAGCAGCCACCCTGTTGCTCTTGCTGTTGCACTTTGTAGAGTCCTCTGGGTATAACCCCTTTCTTTGAGGTGTGTGCAACAGTGATCCTACTGTTTTGTAAATTCTGTGGCATGTGAGCTGTTTCTTTTTAATCTATAAAGTTCCCCCATCAGAATGTTGGAACATGACGGAGACGACATAAATCAGCCCGTAAAATCGAGCTATGGATTTTTCGTATGGTCAAATGTGGGTTTTATCATCTACTTTTCCTGTCAAGGTAACATCTAAATGATCCACAGAACATAAGTCGAGACTCATGTAAAACATAAGTTCATGTTATTCTGATTCACATATGATATGAAATCTGCGCCACCTTTTTTTCACCAACCCATATGAGCAATAGGTCATCAATATATCGACCGTTCCATCTTATGTTTTTAGTAAATAGATTGTTGTCGCTGGAGAGAATCTTGCCCCCATTGAAGTTCCACTTGTTTGAAGGAAAAAATTCTCATCAAACGTGACGAAGTAGTATCAGATAACTTAGGAGAGGGAAAAGAGGGAAATTCTTGTTTTTTCTGGAGAAAAGCCACTGAACTTGTTCAAAAAAGGCAAAGGGCCGAAAGGGTCTGGTCATGAGGGATGCAGGGGTAAAAACCTACAACATCACGTGACAGCCAGGCCCCCTGACCGGTCAAGAGAAGGTTTCCATGATAGCCACCAATTGTTTGGTATCTGTAAAATCCCCTGCAGTTCTGTAATAAGGGTTGAAGCTGTGTATCTACTTAACATCCTAGTTCTTACTTTAAGGAACCAATACCCGAAACTATGAGGTGAAAATCTGGTGAAAATCCCCATTGTGAAGCTTGGGTAAAGCCTGGTAAATGGGAGTAATAAGATGATCTGCCTTTTATTGGCTAAATCCTTTGTGAAAACCCCCCTCTTTACACCTTGATCTAGAATACTGCTCAGAATGACTTTAAATTCTGTGACAAGATCTGCTTTCAGTATCTTAGAAGTGTTGGACTAAGAACAACCGTGACTACCCAAATGACTACCCACCTACCCCCACCGTCTTTGTCCACAATGCGGTTAAAGGGGTTTTGCCACAAAGTAAAATTGATGTTTGAAGCTTGCAAATGAAATAATAAACATTTTCACCATTCATTATTATTAAAAATTCTGCACCGTTTTTGTTTTAGCTGCTCCTTTAGTTATCCATTGTTTACAGCTCATCTCCAGGAGATACAAACAGTGAGGAGAGCTCCTCAGTCCTGGCCGCACATGCTTAGACATCACCTCTCCTCTCAGGCAGCTACTGAGTGTTCAAACCCCAGGTGCTGTCACACTACTCCTGTTCTCTATACTCCTTAGTAATTAGTCAAACAGTGCAAATAAATCAAAAGAAACCTCAATGAGGTCTGTGCATTGATAAAGAGAAAGAAAATCCGCAGATTTGGTTCCTGCAGGGATTTGAGCCTATGACCCTTGTGCCTGGAGGCAAAAACTTTACCTCTCAGCTACTCACAATTCTTTACATAAACAGACCTTTCTTTGACTACAGAGAGGCGGGGCATGGTGATGTCATCCTGCTGGGTCACATGATCTGCAATTCAAACAAATCACACACGCCCCCTTCTGAGCACACAGAGCTGAAGAGCTGGTTACAGGAGGTATGAGATGAGATCGTGGCAAAACCCCTTTAACGGCTTAAAATTTTGTAATTCTTGTAATACTTGATTTTTGCCCAGTGATAGATCAGATCTCCTTCCTCTTTTTGCCGAAATCCCTAGATTCTCGTTCAAGTCCATCAAGTCCTCTTCAATATGCTCTTGGAACAAGTCCATTGTAGGCCAATGAGATTGCAGAGGATAACATTCTGGATTTTCGATCACAAATCTCCTTCCATCTGCCTCGTGTTCCTGTGCAATTGATGTTTCACTTGGTAAAGCTCTTCAATCGACAATGCACTGTAACTCAGTCTGGTATCTGGTATCATGTTCTTTAGTGTAAGAATTTCAGCTGGATTAGAAAGATTATCAGGAGCTGTGCCGCCACATTCAGATGTTGGGTCAAAAAATGGTTTCTTAATGTAATTTGTCCAATGTGTTGAAAACATGGAAGTCAAAGGTTGGGCACAATCCCATATCCTCATTCAGAACTGAGATCTGACCAGCAGAGATGACCAAACTTGAGAGGTTCACGACCAGGGAGGATAATTGAAAGTGTTGCGCAAATCCCATTTTCCACACACCGTTCCTGTGGTGCTTGCACTCCACCCTCCGGTTAAGTTTTTTATGTCCCTTAAAGGGGTTTTATTGTTTCACCATTTGGCAGCCGTTTATACTGGTTGCTAAGAAGAGGTTATGAAGTGGAGGGGCGTGTTTCTCCTCCTAGCAGGGGGTATCTTCTCTCTGCAGACACGCCCCAAAGTGTGCACGGGAGAAATCATTCTGTGTGAGCGGGGGGAAGGCAGAGGTTCTCAGCTGTCGTAGACTAAGGAATCATTGGAAGTGAAAATCAAAGTGTAACTCCATAGTGTATATCTACATTTCTCACTATTTCTACATACTTTGTAACTAGAATGGCCATTTGACATTTAGGATTATGGGAAAGATGGGTGATTTTTTTTTCCCTCTCTCTCACACAGTGATATATCCTGCAGATTTTACACCTCTGACCCCTTACAGACTGCAGAAAAAAAACTATTTGCTTTATCTGTTTGTGTTTACATGGGACTGCACAAGATCTCTCTCTCTCTCTGCTGCAGGACCTGTGATCGCTGTCAATGAAAAGTGCAAACCCCACCCGCATACGTCGATCCAACCACTGATTGCTGTCAGTGAACAGCGTAAACCCCGCACTCATACGTCACAACTACCACTGCTTGCTGTCAGTGCAAATCTCTCATCCTGTATGTATATGTCGAACCTACCACTGTGTCTCTCTCTCTCCCGAGCACACATCTCCCTGCGTGCTCTCGTACACGACCTGTCTCCTGTTTATCCCCGTGACACACGTTCCCGATTATTGCCGGGGGCGGGACCTGGCCGTAACCTGACCGGAGCTCTCGCTTCGCTACCAAGCTCTAAGCAAACAGCTCGTTCTCTTAAACCATAGCACATTGCTTATGGCAACTAAGGGCCTACAACCTTACATTTTTGGTCCCCTCATTTTCAACTATGATCTTTGAAGCGATAAAACCCTTTTCAGTTTTTGGGAAATTTCTGCATGCTTGCCTCCATGGTCCCATCTCTCATGTTATACCAGTTGAGGGTCCTTGGCCGCGCCATTCTGGTAATTCATCTGTCCTCCTGGGAGTGGAATTTCAAGAGTCGTCAGTAGAGGAGTCGATTTGGGAGGCACTGACTTCTCTCTGTGGTTACACCCAGATTAACCTCTATGTTTTCGCAGAATGCAGCGGGGACGATCATTGTGTTGCCTCCAGGTATAGACCTGGTTACTTTCATAATCGCACGTGTCCCTTTTACATTTGTTTTGCTCAATGGATATAACGGGATTCTCCATTTTCTTCAGATTGTTATCCAGTTTATTCCATGAATCTCTGTAGGCACTTTCCCTTTTAGAACATGTTTTTTTGCCTGCACAATCTATTATCTTAGGCTCGGCTCAATTGTTCCTGCCTAACTATAAGTTCATACTCAAAGCTCAAAGGCTGGACTGAAACTGAACCCAGCAAAGAGGCAACACCAGCCCCTATGCTATTTAGGAAAAATAAACAGGTGCAGCTGATTGCTGAGCAGTATCTCACACACCCCACCACTAGGGGAACAACTAGTATGCAAATTAAATTGACACCTATTCACACAGTATGCAAAAAAGCCTACAGTACAATACATTGGGAGACTGCATAAATGCAAAAATACCCATAAGACAACCACTCACACACCTTCAATGTATGAGTGAGCGTTTTCTGTAATTCTAATTTGCATATAGATAAAGCGATAAACGGGTGCCAGTAATGCAAAGTAATGCAAAAACATGTGGTACACCATGCTGGCTCACAGCCTATTACGACACTACTATTCGATTGGGCGGGCTGCCCAGCACTTTTGGGGTGTCCAACATAAAATACAGACACCCTCTGCTCCCCAGCAGTTTTGGGCATACTGTGTGAATAGGTGTCAATCTAATGTGCATTCTAGTTGTTCCCCTAGTGGAGGGGTGTGTGAGCTACTTCTCAGCAATCAGCTGCACCTGTTTATTTTTCCTAAATAGCATAGGGGCCAGTGTTGCCTCTTTGCTGGGTTCGGTTTCAGTCCAGCCTTTGAGCTGTGAGTATGGCTTTGTTTCAGTGTTTTTTGAGAAACTAATGCCCTATTTTTTCTGTAGACTAACTATAAATTCCATCAATTCCACCAAACAATTAGACAGGACTTGGTTCCACCGGGTCTGGAAATCACCTGGATATTCTGTGGTATTTCCCAGACCCCGGGGAATCATAATTTTTTCATATAGGAAGAAATTATAGTCAAATCTCTCCAAGTTGTTATTTCTTTTTGCATCAAAGGACGGGGC
>JAODAL010038604.1:0-39017 GCA_025379985.1 Phyllomedusa bahiana
AACTACGAGAAATAAAAGGGGAGTAGCAAGAGGACCCCTTTTAAATCAATTCTCTTTTACTCCAGTGAAAGATGGGGTTATGATTATGTAACCAAAAGAGATCCAAAACAATATCTGCTAACAAACTGTAAATGACCCAAAAAAAAAAAAATCAATACGGTTAGGGACAACCTGCCAATACACCTGAGGGGTTTGAAGCGGCTCCTCCCTACTGCCAACAGGGTAAAGTAAGCTCCCGTAACGCGACGAGGATTATCCAGTTTCACCAAGTTCAGGCCCAAGGCTGACACAAAGGCAGAATCTTCAATCAGGAATCAATCAAGGTCTGCCCAGATACAGACTTCAAACGACAAGGACACCGGCAATTATACTTTTGAAATTAATACAGAAGATACCTGGAAGCTCCTATGACTACCACTCAGGCACTGGAGTTCTTCCAGTTAGGACCTGGGTCTGGTGGGGCAGTTCTGAAGAGAATGACCAGCTTTGCCACAGTACAGCACAGGGTGTTTCTCATGTGGTACTCCCTCCTGGTTTTGGCGTCCATGACGCTGAGTTGCATCGAGTGGAAGAGGAAGAAACAGATTTTGTAGGAGAGGAAGAAAAAGGCATAGAAGATACGGGAGGATGGTCACGTCCTAGCTTTTCTTTTCCCCTCTCCCAAAGCCTGTGGTCAATGGAGACCGCAAGAGTAGTGTTGAGCGATTACGTTGGCTATTGACATCGGGCGATAGTCGATAGTCGGCCACCATCGATAAGGTTTTTTTCGATAGTGAGCAGTTCGATTATGAGCGATGACCATTAAAGTCTATGGGAGAGCAACAACACCTTCATTTTACACCACCAAACAGGGCTGGAGAAGTGGAATTAACATCCCAACAGTCAAATGGATACGTGCTACATCTTAGGCAACACACTTAGGTTATAAAAGCCACAGAAAAAAAAAAACACACCATTCACTATCCCTGTCTTGTACCACAGCATGACCCTTAAACCTGCATCACCCACAAATTAAAAGTCCCAGAAGGGGCCAGTATGATTTGAACTTCATCTTACTTGAACTGGACATTGAATATCCCTGTCCTGGGCCACAGCATGACCCCCAAACCTGCATAACCCCAGTTTTAAATTTTTAAAACCCAGTTGAAAAGCCCGGAAAAGTGCCCCTTGGGGGTCTTTCAACCACATTTTAGTTTCACTGACATTAAACATACCTGCCCTGGGCCACAGCATGAGCCCCAAACCTGCATGCCCCCCCAAATTTAAAAAAGTCCCGGAAAAAGGAGTCTTTCAACCCCATTTTATTTTTCACTGGACATTGACTATACCTGTCATGGGCCAACAGCATGACCCGGGCGGAGTTACAGTGGGTGCGGTGAGAGCCGGGGCTGGGGTCCGTCATCTATTAACACGCAGGTTAAATCCCCTGATGAGCAAGCAACGAAAAACTGTCGTGCTGAAGCAGAGTGCGGAAGTGTGAGAACTCAGCCTTCTCAGTACACAGTCAATCTGGGTAGCGCTTGTCCCTCCGTATGAGTGTGGACCAATTGAGTTCATTGGAAAATACTGGTGGTTAACGCTCCTGTTCACCCGGTGCCCTTTTTCTTGGCATTCTTTTTTTTATTTTACTAAAACGTGCTGGGGAAATGGTCTCTGTACTTTGTTTCTGTCCGTGCTCCATACTCCATGTCTCTAATAACCTACATCTGTTCAAGTTTTCCTGTACCTCCCTTGTACAATTCAGAGAATTTTTTTTTAACAGTATTTTGTACATGAAAGTTTTTTAGTACCTTTAATTCTAGAAAACACATTTTTAAAATCGGATGGAATCCCACTATGTCTTTGTTTCTCTTTTTTAATTGTATTAAATGGGTTGTCTCAATAAAGGGATTGATAGCTGTTAAAGATCTTGCAAAAACAAGTATTTTGCAATTTTATGTGCCCCCATTCTAACAGTGGTTACCTAAAACTGTCTGTTAAAAATTTTAGATGGACCTTATATCCACCATTGACCCACTCTTGACCAAAATTGTGAAGAACAAATGTTGTTAGAAACAAATTTTTTAGAATAGGACCTGTAGTATAGCTGCATGTCACAGCAAAATGCCCCCAAAAAATTCAAAACATGCCCCATGACCCACTTTTGACAATTGTGAAGAACAAATGTCTATTAGAAACAACATTTTTTAGAATAGGACCTGGAGTATTGCTGCATTTCAAAGCAGCATGACCCTAAAAATTATAAAAATGATTCTAGCCACTGTTAAAAATTGTGAAGGAGAAATGCCATTAGAAGCCACATTTCTGTTCCAAGGACCACGATTATTGCTGTATCTCACGGGAACATGACCCCAAAAAATTATAATATGACTTCTAACCCACTGTTAAAAATTGTGAGGGAGAAATGCCACTTAGAAGCCACATTTCTGTTCCAAAGGACCATGATTATAGCTTTATCCCCACAGCAAACATGACCCCAAAAAAATTAAAATATGACTTCTCAGCCACTGTTAAAAATTGTGAAGGGAGAAATGCCACTTAGAAGCCACATTTCTGTTCCAAAAGGGACCATGATTATTGCTGTTTCTCACAGCAACATGACCCCAAAAAATTATAAAATATGACTTCTCAGCACTGTTAAAAATTGTGAGGCAACACGACCCAAAAACAATTGACAATGTGAAAAATTCTAAAGATGAAGTGAGTAAATGGAATATGGTTTTGTCATGAAACCATTGGTGTCTTTTAGTCTCCTCACAGCAAAACCAGCAAAATGAACTTTTGGGAATTGAGAATAAAAATTGCAGTAAGAAATGATCATTTTAAAAATAAGTTTTTCAAGAGGACCATTTTGTTGAGAGGGATGTGAAGTAGCCCAGCAATAATCGGTGACCTTGGCAAATTGGGGCCACAACATCATCAGGATCCATGCCTGATTCACCTTGATGAAAGTCAAATGATCCACATTTTGTGGAAAGCCGGATGCGTTTGTCTGTATGACTCCTCCGGCTGTGCTGAAGGTCCGCTCAGATTTGGGTGATGGCTGTGGCGGGGACAACCCCTCTATGGCGTGGCGAGCCAGCTCGGGCCATTCGTCCATTTTGAATACCCAGAGGTCTCTTGGGTCCGGAACACATACAAAAACATCGGTTTTGGGAGACGCAGATAGTCGTGCACTGATCTTAAGCGGGGTCTCTGGGTGTTGTATGTGTGGCCTGCATTGCATGCGTTGGTGAGGTGGTAAATAAAGATTGCCAGAGGTCACCCATTAGGCTTCTGCCCTCCCCTTTGGGCCTGCTGCTGCCGCTGCTGCCGCTACAGCAAATCTTGGCACTCTACTGCTGTCAGCCCGCGGGCCGTTGTTCCACCGTGACATTTGAAGAACGTGAAGCAGACGCAACAGATGTCTCCAGTTGAATCAATCGCAAGGTCTCCATTTTCCTGCATTTTACTCTCTTATTTGGGTGGTGGAAGGAAAGTGCTGATTTTTTGTTTTGTCCCGGGGGATCCAGGAGGGTGGCCAACCCAGTAATGTTGTTCCTTTTGATGGCCTTAATGCGAGGATCATGTTGGAGGAAATGGAGCATCCAAGCACTCATGTGAGGAATGGAGCCTTGAGTTCCCAGCCTTGGGTTGAGGGGCACTAGCAAACTCATCTTCCTCTTTCTGCCTCAAATTCATCCCAAAACTTTTCCAAGGCAGGGACGTGGGTTGTCTAGGAATACCTCCTCCTCCCCCTTTCCGCTTCCTCCGGACACAGCTTCAACCAGCCCATGACTTGCCTCAGAGGGATGCACCTGAGAGCTGAGGTGCCACCTTGCACTAGCTCTGGCCCCTAAAACCACTGCCTAATGAAGACCGATAAAATTAAAGAAAAACTGTCGGGCCTTGTGGATTTGACGGAGAGAAAGGCTCCGTGTCTGCATCTGTGTCCGTCTCCTCCTCCGTCGCTGGTGGGACCCTGATGTTTCAGAGTGTCCAACGATTTGTTCCAGAAATAAGATCACCACAATGCTCATGCTGACAAGGGCATCGTCCCCAATGACCATTTTTGGTGGCTTCTTCAAAACTGGCAAGGAATGGTGCAGAGCTCTTTCACCTGCCCCCACTCTCGTGTGGCTCACACCCCGAGGTCGCACCGCTGTTGTCATGCCATGTGACACTACGAACTGCGAAATGGCATTGCGCTGTACCCACAAACGCTTGAGCATGTGGAGGGTGGAATTCCAGCGTGTTGCCACGTTCAAAATGGACGGTTGACGGGGAGGCCGAGTGACGCTGCAAGCAGCCAGGCGGGACGAAGCAGGGTGCGAACGGCGGGAAAATGCGGAAAAAATCAGACCCCGAGCCTTCCTTTAGCAGGCAGTCCAGACCCGGGTAGCTCTTTAGAAATTTCTGGACGACAAGGTTCATGACATGTGCCCGGCAAGGGATGTGTCCAGCCTACCGATCTTAAGGGGCGGCCAGAGATTTCGCCCTTATCGCACACACCTTTCCTGGCACAAGGTTCTTGTCACCCAGCCAGTGCTCGGTCTCGTTGCGGGAGCCGTCACAGCTCCTGACTGTGGGTGGACGGTCTCCACGGCAGATTCCTGTCAACACGGCCTGGTGTCTCTGGGCACGTGATGCCACCAGAGGACCTTGGGGGAAAGAGCCCTGCACCATCCCTGCGGTTTTGAAGAGCGTGATCATGACTATGAGAGACATGGGCAGCTGAGGAACGCTTGGTGGTGGCGGAGGAGGGGGGAGGCGGAGACAGAGGGTGTGACAGTGGTTGGAGGCCCGCGTCGGTCTGGCCTTTTTTGGCAAAGTGTTCCTCCATTTAACTCATGCATTTGTGCATGTGGACTAGACATGTTGGTGGTGGGTTAACCACTTAAGGTTCTTGCCTCTACTTATGCGTTTACGGGCAAAGGCGGCATATGACATCGCTGGGTGAATCAGAGGCTTGCTCAAAGAAGACCCAGGCTTGAGAGGTCTGGACCTTTTTGAGGCGATAAACGAGGAGGCGGGGTTTGCGTGACCGTGGCTGGCGGAAACAAAATCGCGGACTTCTGCGACGCCCTCTCCCTTTTTTTGGGGGGGACCCCTATTGACACTACCCATCTTCTTCCTCCTCATCCACTGATGAAAACGCTCGCAAGCCAAATTCTGCGGAAAAGACCAGGATGGATCCGCAATGTCGTCATCATCATCATCATTTATCAACACAGGTGATTGGTCGTCCTGACTTTCTGCATCCAGAAGCTGCGGCTACAAGCAAGGGGCACTGCAAGGCGTTGCCGACGCCGGGATTTTTTGCGATTGACCGGTTCCTTCACCTCCTCTGATGGCATCAGTAACTGGGCGTAGAGCAGACTAAATCATCCTCTTGATCTTTTAACATGCCTTTGACCCAACCGCATTTTGTCATAAAGAGGTCTTCAGAAATGGGTTATCCACAGTGGTGGGGTACAGAGTTGACATTTGGGCTGCTTCATGTTGGACGGATGCTGATGATGCTGGGTGACGACATTTGTGGCGTTGACTGGGAGGACGAGGAGGTAAGACTGCTAGATGCAGGTTGCATTAACCACTGAAGGACAGATTGGCGACGATGTTCGTTACCCTTGATTTTACCCGGGCCCTGAACCCAGCGATGACAGGCCTGACGGTCCTGCAACTGACGATCGCTGGCATGCGTGTGTCGCCAGCATGGAAGGAGCACCTTCTCTCTACCTCTACCCCATGTGCTACCCCTCTTTGTCGCTTACCACCTGCATTTCGCTAAAGTTCAGAATATAAAAATTTGAGAAAGGGATGGGGAAAAGTTTTGGAAAAATCTCTTATTTTAAAAAACGGCAAATCACAGCTATTCTTTAAATCCTCTAATCAAAACAAAAATTGTGGATTCAAATTTAACTGCAAGGTGTCTATCAACAAAAACTGGGGCTTGGGCAAAAGTCAAAAAACACGTATCTGTTTTGTTTTCGTATAATACACCGTTATTTTTTGGGACCTTTCAATTCACCTGTGGTGCTATAGAATTGCTGTTTTAAAAATTTAGTGGATTTCTGCGTCAATGAACAAAGTGGGTGCGCAAAGTCAAAAAACACGTATCTGTTATGTTTTCGTTTAATACACGGGGATTTTTTTGCACCTTTCAATTCACCTGTGGTGACTATAGAATTGCTGTTTTAAATTTACGTGGATTTCTGCGTCAATGAACAAAGCTGGGTGCGCAAAAATAAAAAACACGTACTGTTATGTTTTCGTATAATACACGGTATTTTTTGCACCTTTCAATTCACCTGTGGTGAATATAGAATTGCTGTTTTAAGATTTACGTGGATGCTGCGTCAATGAACAAAGCTGGGTGCGCAAAAGTAAAAAAAACGTATTTTTATGTTTTCTATAATACACGGTATTTTTTGCAACCCCAAACACCTGTGGTGACTATAAAGATTGCTTGTTTTAAGATGTTAAAAAGGGTGGGATGCCCTGCGTCAATGAAAAAAGTGGGTTTGAACAAAAAAAGTCAAAAAACCATATTTCGTTATGGTTTTCTATAATACAAAATGTTAAAAATTTTTGCATTTCAATTGCACCTGTTTTGGGGAACCCATAGTGTCTGTTTTAAAGATTTCTTGGGCTGCGGGTCATGATACAAAGTGATGGTGTGCGCTTTTAAAAAGTCAAAAACACCTTAAACTCTTTGTTTATGGGGTTTTCGTAAATGACTTTTCGCGATTTTGGGCCCCTTCAATTCCACCTTGGGTGGGAAATAATAAAAAATTGTGTTTTAAGATTATGTTGGGTTTTTCCGCAATCAATAACAAAGCTGGGTGGGCGACCCAAAATTCAAAAAAAAACCGATCTGGTTAAGTTTTGTATTTAATTTTCAACGATAATTTTACAACAAACAACCTGTGCTGGATTAAATACGGGTTGGGTGAAAATGTTTTTTTTAAACTGCAAGGGTGGGATATATCAACCATTGGGAATGGGTATAAATTTTTTTAAAAAGACACCTAATCTGTTGGGATAGAAAAATAAAAGGGGGTTTTGAAACACAAAAGACCTGGAGACTGAAAAGGAAAATATTTTGGGTTTCAAACCCGGAAATTTTTTAAAAAAACGGTTTTTTAAAAAAGGGTTATTCCCAGTGAAATCCCTTTCACAAAGCTGGTGAATTTTTCCCAGTGTTTTTTTTATAGATAGAGTTGTCTGTGTTCGCCGCGGGCCCCCCCCCCCCGCTCCCCGTGATTTTTCAGCGGTAGATGTGTTTTTAAAAATTCCCTTTTAGCTAATTAATAAAATTTTCAAACTCTAATCAAAACCTTAAATTGGAAGGATCAAAGCAAATTTGTAGGGGGTTTTTCGGGGCCCGAAATAGACAAAATTTCGCTAAAGATTTTTGGCCACAGGGGCGAAATTTTCCCCTTCCCATGAGAGTGAGTGACATGAGGTGAACAGGAAACGCTGTTCTATGAAATTACGAGGTATGTGATTTTTCCACCCAATCGAAACATACACACCCCAGTAATGACGTCGCACCCCAAATTTCACCCTGTCTTTTCGTAATTGATTTGTGGCCCCCCAAAATTACGGGAAAAGCCCCGAAAAAGGCCCCTATCTTAATAGATGAGGGCACAAAAATTTTAAACCCTTAATTATGGGAAATGATCAAAAATTTTCGTCCCCAAAAAAACCTTTCCCGATTTAAATGTCAAATTAAAAATCGTAAACACAAATCAAGGGGCCATGGTTTATTCAAAAATACTGGGTTTTTTGGGGGGGCCGGACTCAGATGTTTTGATGGGGGCAGATGGGGGTTCCTGTCTGAACGGGGCCCTTTTTAACGATGGGTCAATACCCAAGTAGAAAACACACTTTTGCGGAACGAGGTGCAGTATCCAAAAGTGATTTTTTTTCCTTGCCATACATTCAAGAGCTGAGTTTCCGTAAGTGTTGCTTGGTCAGGTTCAGAATAAATTTGGGCCCCAAAGGGGGCTGAAAGAAAAAGCTCTAAAGAAATTTTCCTCTGGGGCACCTGAAAAAGGAAGACCCTACAACCCCCCCTTTTGGGGTTTTAGAAACAAATTTTATTGATCTTAAATAAAGCCGACGTAACTCCCAAAAAAACTGAGACACTTATTTCGGTCCCCTGAAAAACGGTCCGGAGCGCATTTTGGGTCCCCGACAAAAGCGTAGTTGGGGAAAAAAGGGGGGTGCCCGTGGCAGAAATTTTGGTTTGCTAGGTCGGGGACCCCGGTTGCCAGGCCCTCCCCCCCCACTAACCCAGTCCTGAAAAACAAATTTTTTTTATGGACGGGGAGGAGGGGGGGTTTTTAGGGCAGTTTTATTTAGAAGCCCTCACAAATTTTGGGGACTAACTTTGAATTTGGGGATGGAAGGGGACAGTGGAACAGGGCGACGACCCGTGGGGCCCAAAAGGGTTGGGGCCCCTCCCAAAGGTGTCCCTTCCTACTTGCTGACCCTAAGCAGTCGGCGACACTTTGGGGGCCCCCACTCTGTGTACCTGCAAACAAAGAACAGACAAGACAGACAAGCACAATGTAGAAGGGTCAGGCAGAATTGGGTCAGAACCAGAGAAAGCAGAGAAGGTACAGAAATGGCAGGCAATAAACAGAAGTCAAAGAGACGGGCACAAGGTCAGAATTCCAGATAATCCAAAAAAGAATACACAGTGCACCAGCTCAAGCAAAGGCAATCCAATAGAGCAGAAGTGATCTACTTAAAGAGAACCTGTCACATATATTATGCCACCATTGCTGAGGACAGCACAAGCTAGTGTCAGACCTGCTGTTTCCAGCGCTGTGTCCCTTATTCTGTAAGATGCTGGAGTTTTAGAGTATTTAGTGCTCAAATCTGCAGTTTTCAGCCAGAAAAGAGTCCGTTTTTTTCATTCCCCGCCCACCTCAGACTAGTCCCGCCCACCTCACAACTGATTAACCTATTATTTTGAATAGCTAGAAACATGTTAATACCTGCCTGGTGGGCGGGGTTAACCTTGGGTGGGCGAAGCTAACACCTGCTCATGAATAATATTTGAGAATTAATTTTTCTAAAACTACAGAATCTTACAGAATAAGGGACACAGCGCTAGGAACAGCATGTCTGACACTAGCTTGTGCTGCCCTCAGCAAGGGGGCATAACCTATGTGACAGGTTCCTTTTAAGGGATATGAGAGTCCCAATCCAGGCTGACCACACAGAATATAGACAAACAGGCCAGAGAGGTGATTGGGTCACTCACCACTCAAACAGAATAATCTGCAGCTCTGCCCTATGTGGGGCAAAGCCGTCAATCACACCCAGTCAGGGCAGAATTAGACCGTGTTCACACAGTGTAAAGAACATGCACATTACAGGTTCAAATCATGGCCAACAGCGAAGTCTCTGCTGTAGCTTATGGACTGAGGACTCCGCTGCCGCCTGCACGGTCATGACAGGTGATGGCAGCCTATGGCAAGTAACTACTGCTGCAGCAGTGACATCCCATTTGGATCAATTCTAGAAAAAAAAAGACTGAAAGACTGTCAGAGAGTGAGGATAGCACAGGGCTGACATTGTAAATTCAATATGATTTCAAGTTACTATTTCCCAGTAAGGTCCATTGAACGTAGTCGAGTTACATTATTATGACCACTTTCTACTTTTAACGTAAGCAGTGTATAGCTCATGTAGAAATTCATGTTTCACAAGCTGGCTTGGTGAGTGTGATAGGCTGTCTGCATACATATCCCTTGTTGTCATGGGTAAAGGGTCACTGCACCTCCGCTAACAATGTTTTTAGCAGTATTGGAACTGATTGGCAAAAGGTGGCCTTTTCCAATGGGCCACGTTTTCTGCTTCATCAAACGTATGCAGGTTGGTGTGTACAAAACATCCTGAAACCATTAGTGGAAGAACACAAACTGGTGGTGGCAGCATTATAGGCTTGGGCTTTTGTAACATTCTCTCAGCCCACTTATCCATGTGGCAGGAACTCTTAGTCAATTTGGACATAAATCTATCCTTACACATCACGTACCCCCATCCATGCTGATCGTCTTCCCTGGACCAATGGGATCTTCTAGCAAGACAGTGCGACTTGTCATACGGCTAGACATGTCCAACACTGGTTGGAGGAGCATGACCAAGACTCCAAAGTACCACCCCAGACGTGCACCCAATTGAGCATCTATGGGACCACCATTGCTGTGTTAACTCAATGGATCCTCCCCATGCACTCTCCAGCAGTTGTGGGATGCTGTCGATGGGCCCAGGCAGGGGGTAGTACAGGGGGTGCAGAGGTGCAGTCGGGGGGGGCCCAAGGCTGGGGGGGGCCCCAAAACCCCTTCCTTTTATAAAAAATCCCTGATTGAAGTGGACATGGTAGATGGGGCCCATTCCATTTTTGCATGGGGCCCCCGGGTTTAAAGTTTACCCCTCTGGCCCAAGTGCTATGAAAACCCTCCGGGACCTCATTGCCCCCGGCCATCGCTGTGCCCTGTCCACACCGGGTTTTTTGGGTATTAGCGGGAATTAAATGTGCCCGGATGTGTTTTTTTTAAGATCGAATCAATGCACTAATAAGCCTTTTCTGTTGCATTGAAAATTGAATGCGATTCCAAGTTACAATCCCCTAAACCCCAATTGTAATCCTGAGAACAATCAAAATTTAAGGGGATTTGTATACTCCAACAAACCATTTATTTGTAGTTCAAATTTCCCAGTGCATAGACTATGCAAACTTTATAATGTATATTTACATTATTACTATTATTTAATTGGGAAATAAATGAATTTTTAAAATTTAAATGTCGAGATTCCTCAACATTTTGCCTGGATGTTGCAATGATTTTTGCCCCATACAGTATGCAAATCAAGTCAATGATTTCTGCAATTTAACCCCTTAAGGACCAGTTTTTTTTGCCCTTCCTGACACGCCCTATTTTTGAAATTGAGTGTAAATTTATGGAGAATAATTTTTTGAATTTTAAAACTATTCATGTGTTCAGAGATTGTTTCTCGGACAATTGTGCTTTTAAGTTAGTAAAAAATTTTTATCCATACAAACCTTGTTTGTTTGAAAAAATACAAAATTTCATGAAAATTTTGAAAAATTTTGGGGTTTTTTAAAAGTTGAAAAATTTGCTTTGCAAGAAAAAATTTATTCACCACAAAAAAAGTTTTAAATGCATCTCCCAATTTCCATTTAGGGGCCCAAAATTTTTTTAAAGGGTTTTTTTTTTTTTTTTTTTTACGACATTAGAGGGTTTTAAAAATTTTTGTACCCAATTTTCAAAATTTTCAAGAAAAAATTGCAATATACTTTTTTTTGGGCCCATCCATTTGACAGGGGTTTGACCCGGCCCTGCATGTTAGAAACCCCCAAAAGGTGATGCCATCGAAAAAACGGGCCCCCCAAAAGTATTTACAAACTATTTAGGAATTTGAAAAACCCTTCAGATATTTCACAAAAAATTAAATTTAAAAAGTGGAGGTAAAATTTTCCCCAAAATTTCATTTTTTTTGCAGTTTTTCAATATTTTTTTCCATTTTTTCATGGAATACGGTAAAGGGTGATAGGGTAAATGCAACTTTAATATCAATTCCCCCAAGGTTTTGGGGGGTTTTTAGAATACCCCATATTTTTGGCCCATTGCATTTTTTGGCTCACCCATAAGCCCAAATAGGGGGGCATTTACTATACCTGGGGTCTTTTTTCCCAATTTAGTTTTTTAATTTACCCCCTTTTCCCGTTTTGGGGGGACCCCCAAAGGGTGCTAAAACTTAATAAAACCCCCTAAATAGCCCTTTATTTTGGGAAAACCTAAACCCCTTTAAAATTTAAAATTATTTTCCAGGGGGCTTGAGTATTTAAACTCCCCGGGCCACTTTATTTGGGTTTAACCCCTGCCCAATGCTCGTTAACATTTTAATTTCTAATCACCCCAACCCAAAATGGCGGCAACTCAGTGCTTTTAAGGAAATGTGCTTGGTCAAGACAATCTCCTGCAGTTAAAACCCGGGAGCACCCGTAGGGGAAAAAGAAAGGGGGAATTGAGTCCCTTTGAACGTGGCATGGTTGTGGTTCCCAGGGGGGGGCTGGTTGAGAAATTTCAAAAATGCTGCCCTTTGGGAAATTTTCCGAAAAACCATCAATGGGGTTTTACAGAAAATTTGGGCCAAAAAAGAAAAAAACTTTCCAGTGGGGCGGCAGCCCTGTGGGGGGAAAAAATGCCTTGTTGATCCCAAGAGGTAAAAGGAAAAAGGGGCGGGGTCCCGGTTGGGGGCGGGATTAAAAAGGGAAACGGGGGACTCAAATAGCCCCCGTTAAACCCAAAGGGTAGCAAAGGAGCATCTTAAACGACGTAGGGGCGAACTTTGAGGCAGAGGGGCCCAAACACGCAAAAGACCACCCCGGGTGCCACCCTTTCACCCTAAAAAGGAAATGAGGCCCAATTTCCCAAAGCTAAAACCCAAAAATTTGGGACAGTAGAAATTGGAAAAAACGTTCCCTTGGTCGGATAAAGTTTTCGATTTTTGCTGGATTTTTGGAGGGGTGGGGTCAAAATTTTTGGCCCGTCAAAACAGGGAAAGCATGGATACCCTCCCTTGTATAAAGGGTTTTCAGGCTGGTGGGGTGGTTTTTCCTGGTGGGGGGGAAAATATTTTTTGGGAAATCTTTGGGCCCCTTGGGCCCAATTGGCATCTTTGGGAAACACCTTGGGGAATCTATGCCACAAGAATTGGGGCCGTTCTAAAAGGAAAAAGGGGGGGCCCAAACCCTTTACTACCCTTGGTTGTACCTTTTTAAAGGGGCCGGGAGTGTAAAACCCCACGGGGTGATTCAAAAATTTTTTTTAAAGCTAACTGGGAAAATTTTAAAAAAAAAATTTTTTTTTCAAAAAACGCAATTTTTTTTTAAAAATGTTTCATTTAAAAAGGAAAAACCCTGGAAAAAAAAACCCCCTAAAACTTTTGTTAAGAAATTTTTCTTCCAAGTTCGGCAATCCCCTAATGGGGGTTTGGAAACTGCTTTTTGGGCGCATGGCAGGGGTATAAGGGGGGGAGCGCTTTTTGGGTTTTTTGGAACGCAGTTTTTGGTGGGGCCATGTCGCATTTTGCAAACCCCCAAAGTAGCAGAACAGGTAAAAACCCTTCCAGAAAGTCGCCCCAATTTGGTTTCAAAAACCATGGGGATTATTTTGGGGGGTTTAAAGTGCATTTTGATGCACAGGTTTTTTCCCTATTTTTTTTTTTAGCATTGGGCACTAAAAAATGGGGGAGAAAACGAAATTTCCCGGTCATTTTTTTTTGGTTTTTCAATTTTACAGCTTTTTGGGTTTGCATGTAAATGTTTGGGGGATAATTTTATTTTGGGGGTCGGTAAATTTTAAAATTTAAAAAAATTTTAAATATATTTTTTTTCCTGTTTTTTATTTTCCCACATTTAAGAAAAACGCCCTTTAAAAAATTGGGTTTTATTTTTCCCAAATTCTGACGCCCAAAACTTTTTTTTTTTTGCTGGGGCCCGAACCCCGGGTTTTATGGGGGCTTTGGTTTTTTTGCGGGGATGGTTTTAAAAAAGTTTTTATTTGGTCCCATTTTGGGGTTGCATATGATGCTATGTTCTTTTTATTAAGGTTTTTGTGATTTTTTTTGAATAAAATACAAAATTTGGTATGTTTTTTTTTTTTATTTTTTATAGCGGTCATGACGGTAAAAAAGGACTTTGGAAAAGTTTACTCGCAGGTCAGAAAACATTACCCCGAAAACCCAATTTGTATTTTTTTTTATGTTTTTTTCTTTTTATAAAAATTTAAAAACATTTTTTATAAACCCGGGAAAATACGTTTTTGCATCGCCATAGTCTGAAAGCCATAATTTTTAAATTTTTTTCTGGGCTTGGAATTGGGGGGACTTGTTTTTTTTCGAGATGACTTGAGTTTTTAAATTTGTATCATTTTTTTGGGGGGGCAAGCTTTTTGATCGCTTTTAAATCCCCTTTTTTGGAGGGGAGGGGGAAGGGAAAAAAAATGCAACCTATATTTTTTTTTTTAAAATTTTTAAATTTTTTAAAAGGGCCCCCCGTGCAGTAACTGTGATAAATAAGCTTTAAAATCTTTCGGGCGCTAAAGTTTTTGGCGATACCCCATTTAATTTGTTTTTTTATGTTGAAGCACTTTTTAAAAAAAAAAAAAAAAAGTTTTTTTTTAGTGTTAAAAAAAAATTATAAAGGCCCTCGCCCCTTTTTCTGAAGAATATTTCTTTTTTATTTTTCCATATACAGAGCATGTTAAAACAAAGGGCCCTTTTTTTTGCGGGGGGGAAGAAAATGAAAAGTTTTAATTGGGTAACCAAACTTTGGCTTTTCTAGGAGTTTTTGACCGCTTTTTATTCCCTTTTATTTTGCGGGAAAGAACAATAATCTTAAATTTTGGATTTTTTTTGGGTTTTTTTTTTTTTACAAACGTTTTTAACCCTACAGGTTTAAATTTAAATGACAAATTTATGGGCAGGTTTTTTTTATGCACGCGTTATACCAAATTTTGGGGTTTTTTATTTTTTTTTGTTTTTTTTGGGGGGATTGGGGTTTGTAAAAGGGGAAAAGGGCAGTGTAAAGTATTTTTTTTTTTTATTTTTTGGTTTTTTCTTGTTTTTTTTCTTTTTATTCCCTTTTTTTCATTTTTCACATTTTTATTTTATTTTTCCCCCTAGGGGATTTGAAGAAGAACTTTAGATCTTATTCAAAGGGAAACAGTGCATAGGGTTGTTTAAAGACTGGTTCTATGACAAACCCGCCCGTCACGAAGCCGGGGAAGCCCACCCCGATTCCTCCTGCGTCCCTTTTTAGTTATTGCACCCGATCGTCGCCGGGTAATTTAAAGGGGTTAACCCCCCCACCCCACGGGGCGATCCGGGGTCGGGGCCAAAAGCTTTGGGGGTGTAAACTGTAATATTCAGGGGTGACACCCCCCCTTGGAATCCCCCGGGGAACTCTGCTTTTGAGGTTTTTCCCCGGAAACCTCAAGGGCCCTAACCCTACGGTTTTGGTTGCGGGAACCCCCAAAGCCTGGCCCTATGGTGGGCTAAGGGCGTTAAAAAGGGTTTAAAAGGGGACTCCGAACCAAAAAAAACCCGTAAAGGGTTGGGTTTCCCATGGGGGTTTTAAAAAATTTTTGGGTCCGAAAATGCTTTTCCAAAAAAGTTGCGTCAAACAGATCCAAAACGCATCCCAAAACGCAGCCCGGGGCCCGGTTTTGGATGTTTTGCCCCGAAGCAGAATCACCCATAATTATTTACCCTAAGGGGTTCCCTGCTGCGTCTTTTTCCCCCGATCAAAAATGGGCATGTAATTTTTTTGATAATTTCCCAAGGAAAAGCAGAAAAGAGAAACGCCCTGTAAAACAGGCCCTCAGGTTCCCCCCTTGTCTGAACGGGCCCATTTGTTTTTTCCCTTGCAAGCAATATAAAACAACCGTATTTGCTAGATTTCGTGTCGGGGCTGAAAGCGGATCCAAACAACATTTTAATTTTCATATGTACACATGAAGAACACTCTTCCCCGAACTAAACCCAAAAATTTTGAAAAAATGCAGTAACTGCCTGTTTGTTGCAAAAATCTTTATCCGAGTTTAAAAGTAATTACAAAATTTTTGTCCAGTTACTTAAAACTTGGGAAAATTTGGTGCCCCTTTTGGGCCAAAATTTTAAAAACCCAAAAAGGGGTTTGGGAAGCGGTTATGGCCCCCGGGTTTTCCGGGCACGGTTTCCGCGGCCAAAAAACCCTTTCAAATCGCCCAATTTATTAAATGGTTTCCTATGGCAATCTGCGTTAAAAATTTAAATGCCCCGGGGTGGGCCCCCCCTTTTTTGGGGGGGCGGCCTTTTCCGCGGGGGAAAGTTTGAGGCCTCCCGTAAAATTTTTGACAGGGGGGTTCCCCAGCGCAGCGGGGGCCCGCGGTGTTGCCTACAATTTTCATGGGGTAAACACTCGCCCAAGGCCCCCCCAAACCACGCCTCCCCCTTTGGGGCCCCCGACCAAAACAGGCCCCGGGGCCGCAAACCCCCCGTCGGGAGAACCCATTTGCGGGGGACGGGGAGGGCCCAGGGTTTTGGCCCTGGGAAAACCCCATTTAAACCCCGCGGCCCAAAACCCTTTTGTGAACCAGGCCCAAACAAAGACACAAACTTTCCCCATTGGGGTTTTAATTCATTCGAGCAAAATTTTCCTCCCCTATGATGGAGAAACAATAATTTTGAATTTCCCGCAAAAAGGGGCCCTTTCCCAAAAAGAAAGAATAGTTAAACATGTGTCAAAATCCCAAAGGGCCCCCGGGCCATATGGCCCACCGCTTCCTTTTATATGGCCCTCAAGAGTTAGAACCCCTTTGGGGGGAAAATCATCCTTGGATTTGGAATTTGGCGCGCCTTCCAATTGCCTTTTTCAGGAAAATCGCAGGGTTTTTTGGACAGGGTTTTTCAGCCCTGCCCTTTTAACCGAGCCCTTTTTCCCTTCCCAAAGGCTTCCAACAGCCCTTTGAGGGCCACTATAATGCTGATGTAGCCATCATTGAAAATTATTTTGACACCCCTCACTTAGAATCTTTTCTTCTCTCTTTGGAGAAAGGGCACTTACTTTAAAAATAGAAATAGATATTTAAAAAAAATAAGCCCAGACATTTGGTCTAGTAACAGGAATGAACATACATCCTGATGTGATATCAAGAGCCCTGGGTAAATCGAATAATAACCCATTAGCTTTTTAGGTTTCTTTCCCCAAATTTAAACTCCCGGCCCAATCCCCCAAATTCAACTTGGAGTTGTTGGGTTTTACTCGAGAAACCCAAACATTGCCCGACGAGGGGACATATTTAGTTGTTGTACCTGAAGAAAACTAACATTTTGGAATTTGTATAGGGTTTAACCCAAAAAAAGGTGTGGAAATGGCCCCAAAGGGGAGCAAGGGAAACTTTCCAAATCAGCCCTTTGTATGTTTAACCCCCCTTTTTATAGAGGCCGGGGGGAATTTCAGGGAGTAAGGAAGAGTGCAAGAGTCATGTGCAGTAAAGTGCAATTTCACAGGTTTTAAAAATGGCCCCTAATCAGCTCCGGCGGTGGACCCCGGACCCACCCCAAAACAAACCCCCGTATATGTTTTTGGTAATTAAGGGAATTTTTTTGAGAGCTGGGGCTATGGGAAAAAAATTTGTACACAATTTCGGCTCTGCAAAAAAAAAGCTCTTAAAATTTTTTTTCCAAACCCAAACACTTTTTTTAATATAAAATTTTAAAATTAATTAAAAATTTTGTTTAATTTCATTAAAAAAAAAAATTAAAAATAAACCCTTTTTACAAACCCAAAAAAATAATTTTCCCTTTTTATTAATTTTTTATCCTTTTTTTCTTTCCCCCAATCTTTTTTAAAAAATCTATTCCCCCTTTATAAAAAAAAAAAAAAAAAAAAAAAAAAAAAAAAAAAAAAAAAAAAAAAAAAAAAAAAAAAAAAAAAAAAAAAAAAAAAAAACACCCCCCCACCCCCCCCCAAAAAACCCCCCCCCCCCCCCCCCAAAAAACAACCCCCCAAAAAAAAAAAACCAAACCCCCACAAAAAAAAAAAACCCCCCCCCAAAAAACCAAATTAAAATATTCCTTTAAAAAAAACCCCCCCACCCCAAAAAAAAAAATAATTTAAAATTTTTTTTTAACCCCCCAACCCCCCCCCCCCCCCCCCCCCCCCAATTTGGGTCCATTGGGTTTCCCCGTCTCTCACCAAAATCTTTTTTGCAAAAGGGTTTCTACCATCCCAATTGTTTATTCAAAATTTGAAAAGGACATGTAGAGGTGTCTTGGGAAAAAACAGGTCCCATCTCGGAAACCCTCACCCCCTTAAGAAAAAATCTTTTAACAATGCAGAGGTGGAAGCATGTGCAACACTCTCTGCTCCCGGTTTTTATAGGGGGTTCCAAGGCAGGGATTTAAATTTGGGACTCCCAATAAAATGAACAGAGAGTGTTTAACCCTGTTTTTTGGGGGCCCCCTTTTTGCTTCCCCCCAAAGGGGGGATGTTTTGGGGACCTGCTCTTAAGAAAGGTGCAGGTTCCAGAAATGAAGTCCACACCTATTAGACATTCATGGCATATCTTACTGAAATCAGGGCAGTTCCTAGGCTAAATTTCACTCAGGGCGAGGTGAAGAAATTTCGCCCCCCACTCTCCCCCCATAACATATGGCGCCACAGTGCGCCACATTGCATCACCATAAACCAAAGCCAAAAAATACAAAAGCTGTACCACATCTGTACAGATAAAAATCCTAAAATAATAGGTCATACAGTTACCAAATAACACCGCTACTACACATCAGAATCAAGACTATAAGACACACCATATCACAGCAAACCACAGTGGCCGAATAATACACCCACCTAGACCACATTTCTCCACATAGTACCAATTCCAGTCACACAACCGTGACACATATCACCTACCATATAGTGACCGGAATAATAAAAACTGACCTATGAATGCAAACATTATACTTCAGCCAAATATTTACCGCCGTCGTGGACCATTACAGAGATTGATAACAGTTGTACTCAGGATCTGCTGACATATCAATGATAACAGCAAAGATACATTTAGTCGACTTACAGGCAGAACGTTTGAAGAGTTGGGTCCTCTTTATCTTATTTATCTTCTCCATCTGTCCCAGGACGCCATGACGACTATCCGACTCTTCATCTGTAAAATTTAGAAAACAATTTTCGTTAAGACTCCTCACTGTATCAGCACTTCTCATCCAATTCCGCTATCTCTATACAAACTCCCCATCTATAGCACCCTTCTTGGTAGCATGTAATATGCCCTCTGTAGCCCATAGGTAGCCTTATAGCAGGTTAGTAGCCCCCTGTAGGCCAGTTGATGCCCCCTGTAGCCATTGACTGCCCCGTAGCCAGTCGTTGCTCTTGTAGCAGGTGATGCCCCCCTGTAGCAGGTGATGCCTTCTGTGGCCAGTAGATGCCACTTGTAGCTAAGTGATGATCCCCCGTAGCCAGTGATGCCCCTCTTTAGCCAGCGATGCCACCCCTTGTAGCCAGTGATGCCCTGTTAGCTTAGTTGATGCCCCTGTAGCCAGTGATGCCCCTTGTAGCAGTAGTTGCTCCCTGTAGCCAGTAGGATACCCCCTGTAATGCCTGTGATGCTCCATGTAGCGTTTTGCCCCTTGTAGCCAGTGATGCCCTGTAGCCAGCAGATGCCACCTGTAAGCCAGTGATGCCCCCCTGTAGCCGTGATGCATGTAAGACCAGTGATGCCCCCCTCTTTAGCAGTGATGCCCCAATTGTGCAGTGAGGCCCCGTAGCCAGTGATGTCCTGTAGCCAGTGATGACTGTAGCCAGTTATGCGCCGGTAGCCAGTGATGCCCACCTGTGCCAGTAGATGCCCCTGTTTAGCCTGGATGCCCCTTTGTATGCCAGTGATGCCCCCTGTAGCCAGTGAATGCCCCCCTTGTAGCAGGTGACTGTCCTATAGCAGTGATGCCCTGTTGCCATGTTGTCCCCTTGTACACGGTGAAGCCCCCTATAGCTGTGATGCCCCCTTGTAGCCAGTGATGTCCTGTAGCCATTGATGCGCCCCTCGTAGCCAGTGATGCCCCCCTGTAGCCAGTAGATGCCCTGTAGCCAGTGATGCTCCTTTGTTGCCTGATGCCCCTGTGCCAGTGATGACCCCTGTAGCGTAGATGCCCCTTGTAACCAGTGATGCCCTGTAGCCAGTGATGCCAACCCCCTCCCCCCCCCCCCCCAATTTATAGCCAGTGATGCCCCCTTGTAGGCAGTTGATCGCCCTCTGTAGCCCGTGAATGTCCCCTGTAGCCGTGTTTCCCCTGTCTATCCAGTAGATGCTCCCTGTAGGCAGAGATACCCCTTGTTGCCAGTGATGTCCTGTAACCAGTGATGCCCTGTAGCCAATGATGTCCCTTGTAAGGTGAGCCCTATAGCCAGTGATGCCCCTTGTAGCAGTGATGTCCCTGTAGCCAGTGATGCAGGCCCTGTAGCCGTGATGCGCCTGTAGCCAGTGATGCCCCCTGTAGCAGTGCTGCCCATTGTAGTTCAGTGGATGCCCCTGTAGCCAGTGATGCCCCCCTGTAGCCAGTAGATGCCCCCTTGTAACAAGTGATGCCCCCAGTAGCCAGTGATGCCCCCCTTGTAGCCAGTGATGCCCCCTTGTAACAAGTGTTGCCCCCCTGTAGCCAGTGATGCCCCCATGTTGCCAGTGATGCCCCTGTAGCAGTGATTTCCCTGTAGCCAGTGATGCCCTTGTAGCATTAGATGCTCCCTGTATCCCAGTAGATACCCTTGTAGCAGTGTTGTCCCTGTACGCCCCGTGATGCCCCCTGTCGGCCAAATGATGTCCCTTGTAAACCGGTGATGCCCCCCTATAGCCAGTGATGCCCCCCTTGTAGCCATTGATGCTCCATGTAGCAGTGATCGCGCCCTGTAGCCAGTGATGCCCCTGTAGACACAGTAGATGCACCTGTAGCCAGTGAGCCTTTGTAGTCTAGTATTGCCTGTAAGCCGTGAAGCCCCCTGTAGCCAGTAGATGCGCCCTTGTAACAAGGTGATGCCCCAGTAGCAGTGTTGCCCCCCTTGTAGCAGTGATGCCTGTGCCAGTGATGTCCCGTTAGCCAGTGATTGCCCTGTAGCCAGAGATGCTCCCTGTAGCCAGGAGTTACCCACCTTGTAGCCAGTGTGGCCCCCTGTAGCAGTGATGCCCCTGTAGCCAGCAGATGCCTCTGTAGCCATGATGCAACCTTGTAGGCAGTGTTGCCCCCCTGTAGCCAGTGATTGCCATGTAGCCAGTTAATGCCCCCTGTAGCCAGTGATGCCCCACTTGTAGCCAGTGATGCCCTGTAGCAGTGATGCCCTGTAGCCAGTTGATGTCCTTGGTAACCGGTGAAGCCCCCTGTAGCCCGTCGATGCCCCGGTAGCCAGTGATATGCCCCCTGTAGCAGGGTGATGCCCTGTAGCTGTAGATTGCCTCTGTAGCAGTGAATGCCCTTTGTAGCAGTGTTGTCCCTGTAGCCAGTGATGCCCCTGTAGCCAGTAGAGCCCCTTAGCAGTGATGCCCCTTTGTCGCCGTGTGTCCCTGTAGCCAGTGATGCCCCCCTGTAGCCAGTGATGTCCCCTTGTAACCGGTGAAGCCCCCTGTAGCCAGTGATGGCCCTGTAGCCGTGCCTGCCTGTGTAGCCAATGATGCGCAGCAGAGAGTACGATCACAGTGATGCCCCCCACACTGCTCTCGACCAGTAGGATGCCCCAGAGTATACGAACAAGGCGCGCGAGACACTTTGTAGCCAGTGATGCCCCTGTAGCCAGTGATGCCCCCTGTAGCCAGTAGATGTCCCCTGTAGCCAGTGATGCCCCTTTGTAGCCAGTGATGCCCCTGTAGCCAGTGATGCCCCCCTGTAGCCAGTAGATGCCCCCTTGTAACAAGTGATGCCCCCCTGTAGCCAGTGATGCCCCCCTTCCGTCTGCCCGTGATGACACAACTGATAAGAACCAGTGATGACTCTCTGTAGCCATCAGCTGATGCCCCTGCGTTCGCACCAGTCCGCGATGATATATGAGAGACTAGCACTAACTCATAGACTCGACACCTTTCACGATCAAGTAGATAGTGATGCCACCCTTGTTAGCTACTCTGCCGCTCCAGCATCCACTGTAGCCTGTGATGCGCCCACCTGCAGAGCCAATGTGCGCCTCTGTAGCAGTGCTGCCCCCTGTATCAGTAGCTTGACCCTTTGTAGCCCAGTAGATGCTCCCCTTGTTAGCCAGTGATGTCCCTGTAGCCAGTGATGCCCGCTGTAGCTAGTGATGCCCCCTGTAGCCAGTGATGCCCCTGTAGCCAGTAGATGCTCCCTGTAGCCAGTAGATACCCCCCTTGTAGCCAGTGATGTCCCTGTAACCAGTGATGCCCCCTGTAGCCAATGATGTCCCCTTGTAACCGGTGAAGCCCCCTATAGCCAGTGATGCCCCCTGTAGCCAGTGATGTCCCTGTAGCCAGTGATGCGTCCTCTGGTAGCAGTGAATGCCCTGTAGCAGTAGAGACCCCCCTGTAGCCAGTGATGCCCCTTTGTAGCCAGTGATGCCCTGTAGCCAGTGATGCCCCTTAGCCAGTTAGATGCCCCTTGTAACAAGTGATGCCCCCACTGTAGCCGTGTGATGCCCCCTGGTAGCCAGTGATGCCCCCGTAGCCAGGTGATGCCCCTTTGTTAGCCAGTGATGCCCTTTCGTAGCGATGTGCCCCCTGTAGCAGTAGAGGCCCCCTGTAGCCAGTGATGCCCCTGTAGCCAGTAGCTGCCCCCTTGTAACAAGTGATGCCCCCCTGTAGCCAGTGATGCCCACCTTATAGCCACGTGATGCCCTGTAGCAGTGATGCCCCTGTAAGTAATTTTAAAAATAACAACAAAAGTACTCACCTTCAGTCCACGCGTCCTGGTCCAGAGTGCTGAGCGGTGTAGCAGCGTGACGTCATCACGCTACTTACAACTGCACCGCAGCTTCTCAGGATCTTCTGGTGGCAGAGGTGCAGCCAAGGAGATCGAGCGTCGCAGGGGGCGCGGTGAAAGCTGTGCGCCCCCTGGACGCTGATACAGGGGAGGATTCAGGACGGGAACAATCCGTCCGCCTCCTCCTGCAAAGCTGAGGTCTTGGCGACTGTTTACTAAAACAGCAACCAGATCGAGGTGGACCTCCGGGGGCGAGGCAGGCATCACCCCTAGGAACGGCCCTGACTGAAATCTCATTAATGTCTGAGATGGGAAAGCCCCTTTAAGAGGGATTTCATGAATTTAAAAAAAAAAAAAAAAACTTACTGATCAGCCACTCTTGCAAGTGCAAAATTACTGATGTAGCAGCCATAGCGGCTGCTACAGGGCCGGCCACCACGGGTCCCAGCGCATCCTGCCTCAGAACGCCCGGCCCTCGGTCCTGAACGTTCAGAGGCAGTGACTGTGCGGCCTTACCACCGCTATTCAGACTGGTAGACCTTAGGCCTTAAGCTCACCAGGCATTGTCCCCTAGTGCTGACATGGGTGGCACAGTGACGTCATATCATCACGCTGCTTAAGCTGGGCTTCACAGGGCGTAGGCAGCCTACCTACCTACCTGGGGTCCAGCTTTAGCGCACCTACCTAGCTACCTGGGGCCAACCTATAGCCTTTCTACCTAGCTATGTGGGGCCTACCTACAGCCTACTTAGCTACTATGTGGGGCCCACCTACAGCTTACCTACCTGCTTTGTGTGGCCCACCTACAGCCTACCTATCCATGTAGGCTCATGAACAGTGTATCTACCTACCTACCTACCTACCTACCTCCCTAGCTATCTGGGGTCTAGCTACAGCCTACCAAGCTACCAGGGACACACCTACAGTCCAGCTACCTAGGGCCCACCACTATTAAGACTGGTAGGCCTAAGGCCTTAGGCCTTAAGCCAACTAGGCGTTGGCCGATAAGTGCTGATGTGGGCGGCATAGTGATGTCATATCATCACTCTGCCTACAATGGGCTTCACAGGGAGCCCAACGTAGGCAGCCTACCTACCTATTTGGGGCCCACCTATAGCCTACCGATCCACGTGGGCTCACAAACAGTGTATCTATCTAGCTACCTGGGGTCTAGCTATTCCTAGGACAACAAATGCTAGGATAACAGGGATATTGGTGATGGAGGGGTTTAAACAGTAGGGAAGAAATCTATAGAGCTAAAAGCGGGAAAGTTTGTCAGTAATATGGATAAACAAGCTCCTGTGCTGCTGATAAGACACAGCAGGGAGTGACATCATCATCCTGACCAGGGCTGCTGGAGCAGAAAGAGGTAGTCGGTAACCTATGGAACCTTTTGTAAACAAGCAGAACATAAGAACTGCTCTGACTATGAAGAGAAGCAAAATCAGAACAGCAGTGTATTTGGTAATAATCTTTTTTGATCTATGCCTACATGTCAAAAGCTAATTAATGTGATGAGAATACCCCCTTAAATGTCTACATTTAACAGCATAACTTGCTATTTCCAAATACAGCCAGCAGTTACTGATTCATTAGGTTCTGTAGAAGGGTCGAGGTACGTCATGACGTAGGTATTTATCACGGAGGTGGCTGGCCTCGGTGATATAAAAACCATTTATCTTGATGCCAGTTCAGTTTGTGCTGCTGAGGCTGTTGTGCTTTGTAGTCGGGTGGGTTTGTTATGGAGCGCGGCCAAAGAGTCTGGGTGGGGCGGCCGCTCCATTACTCCAAGCCCTAAGTTTACCAGCCATATAAAAGGCAGCTGGTGTAGGAGGTCAGGGGGTGTGTTTCGGCCTGAAACCAGGAAACTGTGTACTCGCTGAGTGTGAGGTGTGTGGAACCTGCGCGTATTGCCATTGCCATTGGGGAAGCATATTATATTACCTGCTATTTACCTGAAGCAAGGACTTTTTGTTGTACGTTGTTTAGGCTGAAGCTAAAGGCTGAATTTGATGTTGAACAGTGGACGTTAAATAAACGTATCTTTATTTTGGGACTAAAACCCTTGGCCTGTGTTTTCCTTTGTGCTGACCCCCCCAAGTGGTGCTCGGATGCGGGCAACACCCTGAAAATAAGGATGCATGTCCTGGGTAAAGGGCACAACGGGGAAAAAGAACCATCTGGAGCATGGGGGAAACTACCAAACACCGGGTCCAGGCCAAGCCAGAACAAAAGCTCACACGGAACGGGAAGGCAGCAAGAGCCAACAAGCCTTCTCCAACAAATCGGTGTTAACCACGTGGGTCGGCCAGAGAAGTGGGGGCCCACCCCAACCCCAGGGAGAACCGCAAGCCAGGGGAAATGTACGGGGGGCGTTACAAAAAATGACACCAGAGGACGACGCGAGGCCTACAAACGGTGTTTGAGGGGGGTAGCTGCCCGGGGAAAAATTCCCTCCGGAGCAGGGGGCCGGGCCCTACCCCCTTCCTCACCGGCAGCCACAAAAGGCCTATTTTGATTTGACGCTGCAGGACGCCAAAGAATAGCGAACCAAGGCGGAAATTCTGGCGGTCTGGGAGTAACGCGGCCGTCCGGCGCAGGGGTGCATCGCGGGGGAATACGCAAGGTTAAGCCAAAAAGATCCGAGTTCGACTGTTTCATCTCGTCCAAAGTGGCTTCGCCGAGTCCTGCACCCTGCCCAAAGGTCGAGAGGGTCGTCGGGGAACGGGTTCGTACACTCGCTCCCAGGCCCATCAGTGCTGGGGGCACAGGGGATCCCCAAAAATGTGGGACAAAGCCCGTGGGTTAGTCGAGCGTTATGTGGCCGTCGGACCTCCCTGAGGGGGCGGGAGACAGAGGGGGCAGTACGGGGGTCCGGGAGGGGTAGTGACACCCCCAAAAGGAGGACCCAGGGCCACTGTGGGGGGCCGTCCTCAGTCGGGACGGGACTGACCTTGGGTCAAGGGGCCGGCCCGGGGACATATCTTTGGAGATCCAAACCACGGTCACATAGCCGCCCCAGTGCCCCCGAGTCCACGGACCCCTATGGGTGCCTAAGGGCCGGCCTGCTTTTGGTTTGCCACCCTGTCTGCACGCTATACCCAGCCAGGGGGGGGCCCCCCAGGTTGCCAAGTCTCCATTAATGGCATTTTTTGGGACTGGACTCCTGGACTCAGGGAGTTTTTGCCCCCTTTGAGGGGCCACACTCCCACAGTATTGACCCGGGGGAGAGGGTTGGGGGTGGTGTTATCCTGGCGACACCAAGATTCCCCGTGGCTAAAGTGGACATTGGAACTTGGGGGACTACCTATCCACCCCGTGGGGTTGCCCCCAACGTTGCACCCTTTATTGTGGGTCGGCTTTCCCTTGTTCGGGGCCCTTTGGGCCCCAAGCCGACCCCCAAAACCGTGCCCAAACCCAAAGGGCTCCGGTAATGGGGGGCTGAAACCCCTGAAAAAATTTCCCTCTGTTGTATTGGTGGGAATCGGGAGGGGGAGGACCCAACCCCTGAGACCCAGGCCCCCACTTGGGGGGCCCCGGAAAAATTTTGGGGAACCCGCCCAGCTCAGGGTTTTAAAAATTTTAAAAAGGGGGTTTTGAGCGGGTTTTCCGGTACTAGATGGTGTTCCCAAGAACCGGGGGCAGACGAGCGGTACCCCCACTTCACGTAAAAATAATTTAAATTAACCGAGTGACCAAGTCGGGGATGAGGTAATAAGCCTTTTGGGGGGACCTTACAGCCTGTTTCAACCTGGCCCTTTCACATGTGTTGGGTGGTCACCTTGGGGGGGGGACAAACCCAGGAGCGGGTGTTGAAAAGGGTTCTAGGGCCGGGGGTGTTTCAAGGAAAAAAAGATTTTTTGCAGTCATGTCCCCGTGCCGGGTAACACCCCGGGGGCCCCACTTTGTAGCCCCTTGGTCCCCTTACCAAATTTATAAAGTCCCGTTTTTAAGGTTGCATGGTTGGTGGCCCTCTGGCAAGCCCCTTTGGGGGCCCCAATATATTCTGGTAGTCAGGGGTTTTACGGACTCGGTCCCCAAAGCGGTCCCCTTGAGAAATACCTATCAAATCCTTCAGAGAGTGTTTTTTATATTCTCCAGGGCAGGGTTACCTAAGGAATTTTGAACAAGGGGCACCGTTTATGTCCAAGGTATGGGGACCTATGTAAAGTCCTAAAAATTAAACATTTGCGCACCCCGGTTTATCCCCCGACCCAGGTTTAGTTGAAAGGTTTAATAAAACCTTAAAATCTATGTTAAGGGAAAGGGGGTAGACAGGGGTGGACTGACTTGGGGTGTTTTTTTCCCTACGTTATTTTCCATCAGGGGGGTGCCACAAAACGTCTACGGGTTTCCCCGTTTGACTTTTGTACGGCGACACCCCAGGGGTTTACTTGACATCGGAAGGAGACCTGGGAGAGGGGAAACCCACCCCCCTACAAAAGTGCATCGAACATGTTCGCAGATCAGGGTAGGGTATCTAATGTCATGCCCATTGTAAGAAGATCTACTGCGGCCCAAGAGGCACAGTCCCCCGGGGATTCAATCGGTCAGCCAGAATCCGAGAGTTCAAAAAAGGGGGATGGGTACTTGTGTTGTACCCCACTTAGAGACAAATTCTTTCAAAATGGCAGGGGGCCCAGGGTGGTGGGAAGGTGGGGGGACCAAATTACCGCAACAAACCCAACTGGTAGGGGAAAGCCCCCGCAATATCCCCTGTGAATTTGCTCAAACCATGGAAGGAAAGAGATCCTCCCCCAAAACCCCGTGTAGTGGCCCAGCCAGGGCCCCAAAACTGCGGCGGTAAAATTTGGGACCCTTTCACCTTCCCGAAGCAACAATGTAGGGAGTTGTTGAACGTAACAGGGATCTGTTTTCAGAGGTGCCAGGGCCGTAAAAGGGTATTTAGCACGAGGTGCGACGAACCCCATGTTTTGGGTACATGTGAAACCCTATAGGGGTCCCTTAAACCCGGCCCGGGAAAAGTGGGCCCAAAGATGAAACGGATTTTTAGATTTTTGGGGGGTAATGAGGAGCCCAAAAGGGGGCTGGTCCAGCCAATAGTTCTGGTACCCAAAAACCCAAAAGGGGAATGGGGTTTTGCAATGACTTCCGCAAAATTAAAGAGGTGTCTAAGTTCGATGCCTACCCTTGCCCCGGTAACGAATATTGAGAGGTAGGGCCCGCACCTATATTCCCCCCCAACCCAAAAAAAAGGGGTATGGCAAAACCCCTTCTAAGAAGCCCGGGAGAAATCCCTTTTTCCACACCGCGGTCCTACCAGTATGTGCGGATGCCTTTGGGTTTTAGGGAGCGCCCCTAGTTTCCCGGGCCCTGGACCCTTATTGCGTCCCCATAGAAGTAGCGCTGCTTACCTGGAAGAAGCATTTTCGCAGGCTGGGCGAGTCTCTGCCTAAAATACAAGCGTTCTGGACCCTAATGGAGGCTGGGTTTCACAATAAATCCCCAAAAAATGTTCCATGGGGTTTGGAGGAACCAGATCCCGGGTTTTAATGGGGAGAGGTCAGATAAACCCAAATAAAAAAAAGGTGGAGGCGATCCAGAATTTGGGCCCCAGCCCCTCTCTAAAAAAACAGGTCAGGGCCTTTTTGGGTAAGTGGGATACACAGAAAAGGCATCCCAAATTTTTGCTGAGATTTTCAGCACCCTTGACTGACCTCACGAGGGCACAAAAATCGGTGGGTAAAGTGGGCCCCAAGGCAGAGCAGGCTTTTCAGGGCCTAAAGCAAGTCTTGTAAACAAAACCCCAAAATTTGGTGCCCCTTATTTTGCCAGACCTTTATTGTACAGACAATGCATCGATTTAGGCTGGGGGGTGTCATGTCCAAAAAAAATGGGGGAAAAACACCCCATTGTATCTGAGCCCTAAATTGCCCCATTGAGAAAAAAATACTCATAATAGGAAAAATGTTTAGCCTTAAAAATGGGCCCGGATTCGTTAGGTACTACCTGTAAGGGGATGGTTTAAACTGGTGTCAACCACGCACCCTAAAATGGTGGAGAAAAAAAGGGGAAAAATGCCCGGGGGCACTGGTGGGTTCCCAGCACTCAAGATTTTTGATTTTTTTGAACACAGGGGGAAAAATGCATGCCAATGCCCATGCCCGTCAAGGGGGCACTGTATGGTGGCAGAAGGGGGGCCCAACCCCCCCGGCTTTGGGGAGAGGGGGGGGAGAGAAGGGGGAGAGGAACGTAAGCGGGGGGGTATTTATCACCCCAGGGGGCTGGGCCCCGTGATAAAAAAACCCATTTATCTTGATGCCAAACAGTTATGCTGCGAGCAGTTGTTGCTTTTTAGTCCCCGGGCGGGTTTTTTTTATGGGGCGGCCCAAAGTCTGGGTGGGACGGCCCCCTCCCAAAACTCCACCCCGGTTTACCCCAGGGGAAAAAAAGGCGCTGGTGTAGGAGGTAGGGGGTGTGTTTTGGACCTAAACCAGGAACTGTGTACTGCCTGGCGTGGGGGCTGTGTGGGCCCAAGGTACCATTGCCATTGGGGAGCAATTTATTCCCGCTATTTTTTAAGCAAGACTTTCTTTTTTCCGTTTGTTTATTGAACTAAGCTGAATTTGTGTTGAACCCTTTACGTTAAATAAACTATCTTTTTTTGGGACTAAAACCCTTGCGCCTGTGCTTGCCTTTGTGCTGACCCCCCACAGTTCGTAAATATCTAATTAACATTTTTAGGGTGACTTACTAAAAATAGGCATTAACTGTGCCTATATCCTGGGACCTCTAGTTCCACAAGGGCTGAAAAGTTAAAGATCATTGTCACGAGCAACAACCGGCCTAGGTAGACTGTATGGGACCCATTAATCAAGGCAGTTACGTCAGATTTCTGGCACAATTTGCACTAAAAATAATGGCAGACATGCTCTATACGACAGTATAAGGTGGCGCGTTTTAGCTTGTGACAGCATATGTCAAAAAAAGAATAAATTTGGTAACAGTTAAAGAAAGTTAATTTATAAAAGATGTACACTTAGGCTATGTTCACACGGCTTAACTGCGGGACGTAATTACGCCCCCCGCAGTTACGCCGTGTGGCCGGGGGCGGGAGCGGTGGAGGGAGCGGGGGGCCGGCACCTCGCCGGCCCATAGAATCACTGCTAGCGGCGCGTGTACGCCGCTAGAAAGTGACATGTGAATTATCTCCCCCCTCGGCGTATTCACCGAGCAGGGAGAGGAGACGTAATGCATAGTTCTCTATGAGAACTGTGGATTACCGTAGTTACTGGGACGGATTTAGCCTGTAATTGGCGCACTCCGGCGCATAATTACGGACTGAATTACGTTCCGCAGATGGCCGTGTGAACATGGCCTTAGACTAGACAGTTCTGTCAGATGCATCAGCACTGTGATAAATATGGCGCACTGTCTAGTCTAACTTTACTGGACAGTATTGATAAATCTGCCCGTATGTATTAGTAAAACTCCAATTTGACTACATCTCCTATAATTGTGTCAGGCTTCTTCCCATAAGACCCACTTATACATGTGTCACGTCTCGCTGGTCCCAGCTCCGCCCACCTCCCTCGCACACCTGACACTTCCCGACGCTCTACACACTTACCAAGCTCCTCCCACTGTCGCCCGTCACTGGGGTGATCGGTCTTCCGGTTGCAGCCCAAGAGTTTGACGCGCCGCATGGTGTTTCTTTGTAGAGTACAAATTCCCTCCATTTATAAGGCAACATCGCCACCTTGTGTCGCTAGTCTGCATCATATGACGTTTTCTTTCTCTGTAGTTTGCTATGATATTGCACACAGCATGCACAAATGGGTTGTAGTAAATAGCTATCATGTGCCCTTAAAGGGGTTGTGTGAGAAACCCAAAAAATAAGAACATATAATGAAGGACTACTAAAGATAAGTAGTAAAAACACAGTATCTCACAAAAGTAAGTACACCCCTCACATTTTTGTACATATTGTATTCTATCTTTTCATGTGACTGCACTGAAGATTTGACACTTTTTTTATACTATGACATGCAGATTATATATTTATATTTCTTTTTTCCCGGAGAACCCCTTTAAAGGGAATCTGTCGCCAATTTTTTTTTTTTACTTATTAAATCAAGACCCTGGTCCATATTCTTTTCCTCTCAGTTTTTTTTTATTTCCTGATTTTAGATTTCTCAATTCGCCCGTCTATATATGATTGTGGGGAAGACATTCTTGCTTGCACTGCCTTTTTTTTTTTTTTTTATAAATGTGTTTATTAAATACAATAAAAGAAACAATGGTAATAACAAAGACAATTGTGTGAAGCCGTAAATCATCAGGAACAATTAGGCAGACAATGCCTAGAGAGTTACCTAACAGAGGTTTTAAGTCCCAATGAATTGTGTTACCTGAGTCTTATCAATCCTTGACAGAACAGGCTTGCACTGCTTTAGCAGCAGTCAGATGCTTTACAGCAGCTTTATGCACATAGGAGTCTTAAGACTGATTCTGTCCCATATACTTCTATAGGAACTTTTCTAAGCATGCTCTGTGACCTATGAAAAAATCACTGTGCAGGGATGTGAGGAGGGGAGCTGTGACATCTCCTCTTGTACTGTGGATTCTGTTTTATCTGTACACAATGGTGACTCCTTTTCAGTGACTGACCCTGCTTTTACTGATCAATGAGCACAACACTGCGAAAACAGCTCTCTCTACAGAACGAGAAAGTGACAGATAATCATAGCTTAGTGGCCAAAGTGAAAACTGCAGGACTTAAGAATCAATAACAAATACTGAAAGTGATATGGAAAATAAAAAAAACAAACTAAAAATTCCTAAAAAATGTGTTTAACATAAAAATGTGAGTTAAACAATAAGTCATTTTTTGATGACACATTCACTTTAAATGAAAATGACTAAACTTAAGAATGCTATATTGAGGTAAATAGTGCTGAGATGCAATACAAAAAAAACACATGGAAATCTCCAAAGAAGCATTTTATGCTATCTACAATATATGAAAAAACTTTGAGAGTCTTGGTCCGCATGTTTTTGGCCAAAAAATGCGCTCAAGCCGACACCCCCGGCTTACAACGGCGATCATCATGTTGGGTGGTTCCTACTCTATATATCTCTCACTGGGTCAACTTCAGACCTCTTCACTGTGCCAAACAAACGCCTCCAAAATGCAGAGAGAAAAATAAAAAAAAGCACCAACCTCATAGCCTAGTGCATTTGAATAAACAGGCCTGTGAGGTGTGGGGGGTCGGGTGCAGGAAACCAAAATTGGAGGTATCTACATTCTCCTTATAAGTTTAAAAGCAAATATGTGCCAAATACAACGTAAAATAGTACTGCACAGCGGGTGGCTGAGCATTTTTTGTCCAAAAAATGCGACCAAGCAATCTCAAAGTTATTTCATATATTGAAAAATAGCATAAAATGCTTCTTTGGAGCCTCATCCAAGCACTTTCATTAATGACTGGCTCAATTACTTGTTCACCATACAAAAGAGTTGTTGTCAAACTTTTACATGGTTTCGTACACTAATGAATAACTGTTCATTGCATTTAATTTTACTGTTTATAATGACATATTGCTATCTAGCAAAATGAATCTTAATGTCAATGTGAATTTAAATACTGTATACACTGGTATTATCACTTCTTTCCTCCCCACCCTCCCCCTCTACCCCTCACCCCCGCCAGTTACAAACTTGTACTAAAAGTACTGTGTTTTTTATATTAACTTTGTCTTGAAAATCAATAAAAAGATTAATGGAAAAAAAAAAGAAAATGCTTCTTTGGAGATATCCATGTAGGTTTTTTTGCCCTTAATTTGCAGTGGTGTGCCACTGTTATTTGGACGATGGGTGCATATGTATATGTGCGCCGCAGCAGGCCAGGGGCACCCAGGTTCGCAGTGTATTTTCCAACAACGTAATACTGTGCAGAACTATACGTTGTATTTGGCACATATTTGCTGCAGGGTGTTTGTGATGTTTCCTGCCTTACATGCCAACGTCCATCTGTTTGATGAGAATGTACTTAATTGGAGATGGCAATTCTTCGCCAAATCAGCGAAGGTTCAATTCTGATACTGATGTAATAATTAAAGCCTTGTCTGCAACTTTGTTAGCAGAGGTGCAGTGACATCCTTCTGCTTTGGAGCCCTATACAAGGTAGGATTCACTGAATTGAGCGGTGGGAAGGAGGGGTGGGCCGTGCGCAAAGGGGGGTATTTGAGGACCGCCCCTTCCGCTGGAAGAGCAGACGGCGCAGCACGTGTGAAGTAGTGGGAGCCCGTGCTGCGCGCTGCTCGGATGGCTGAGGGGGACCAACAAGTGGAGGAGCTGAACTGTTGTGTGAGACCTAAGTATTGTAGACCCTTGGTTAATTTTGAGCATTATCTGTATGTACCTTTTTAGCCAATATCTGTCTCTCACATCATTGGCACTTGATGGTTTTCACATTACTGATTCACAATGTTGCCATTTGTCCACTTACTATACACTATTACCACAGCAGCACGCGAACAGTTCACAAACTGTTCAGTTTCAACAAGGGGCCGTCCACCTGGTATTGTTTATTGGTCGGATTTTCAGACGGTTTGTGGATTTGGAAACCATCTGAAAACTGACACTGAACGGATTTTCAGTCGCTGGTGTCCCAAAAATCCTGGAGCATGCACAACCTTCTGCACATTTTTCGAGCGGAAGGTGTACAATTCAATGGTTTTGGGAGAAGGTGAATCCACAAACCGCGGACAGAACTGTCCCCCAAAACCTTTGAAAGACAATAAAATACCGTCCAGATTCTTAAACAGAATCCAACCAGTGTTTTACCGTGTGGACGTACCCTAATACTGCCATACACGGCCCGAAAGCCAAAAGGATTCCTTTTTTCCACTCTGATAAATTAGCCCTTTTACCCATGATAGCAACAAGGGATGCGTGTGCAGACAGCCTGTTGCATACCTTATATACCCTTAAAGGCTGCTCATCACTCGTGACTTCCTTCATGAGTTACCCACTGCCAATGTCGAAAGAAGGAGGTGGTCATATATACTCAAGTGTGTAGATGCACTGGTCCAGGCATCCTCACACTGCGGCCCTCCAGCTGTTGGGAAACTACAAACTCCCAATCATGCCCACTGTTATAGATTATATAAACTAGAAACGACCTCTGGCCCCTGCACTTCCCCAAAAAATTTTTTGAAAAAAATGAGCATAGGTGCACGCTGGTGTGGCAATAATATACATACACATTCCAATATCAGATTCCAATATATTTTTTTTAAAAACAAAAAATTTCTGCTACTTAGGATATATTGAAAAAAAATTATGAGGTTCTTAGTTCACATTATTTTTGCACTCCACCCACCTTCACAGGTTTTAAATCTAATGCAGTGTGCCTGGTAGCTGGAGCCTTCACTCCCTACAGTATGGAGGTCTGACTAGGACCTAGAGAGAGGAAAACGTCAGTGAAGGACCCACCTGCATTGAGGACTCGTTGAAATTCGAAGGTGGGCTTAAGCAGTTTTGATCATTAATTGATCAAAAAACTCCTATGTGCCTTTTGATAGTTCTTTTAGTTGATAGTGTGCCGCTGTTTAATGGAATGTGTTATATAGATTATAATAAATGTATGATGGGAGTTGTAGTTTCCCAACAGCTGGAGGGCCGTAGTTTTAGGATGCCTGGGTCACATGATAAAGCAAGTGACTAAAACCCCATTGCAGCTCAGGTTCATTTTATGGCTCATTTCTTACAAACTACCTAAATCCTTTATCCTTTTCAATAATGTTTTAACTCCTAAGCCAATAAAAAAGGAGAAAAAAATGAAATGTAACAAACAAGAAAAAAAAACAAGGTAATCATTTAACAGAGTGCTAGGCTTGGGCTAGACGTTAGCCAACAAAAAACTTACAATTAAAACAGCATACATGAAGTTGAAGAGGAATCAGGACATCAAACAGTTGGGTATATGTAGCAAATACAAATATCCCTCAGAAGACCCCAGATTCTACACGCCTACCAAACAACATATCACAATGAATCAACAATACACATATATAAATAATATTCATTAAAGTAAAATATACCATCTATTTTAGTGTTAGGCTATGTAGATTGTAAGCCTTCATGGGCAGGGTCCTCTCTCCCTCTGTACCAGTTAGTTTAGTCAATTTATTGTCTCCATTGTACTTGTTTGACCTATGTTATGTATGTAACCCCCCTCAAATGTACAGCACCCTTGGATTAATGGTGCTCTAAAATAAATAATAATAATAATAATAGTAAATAAAATGCTAACATTTGTTAATAAAATCATATTTTCCTTACAATTTCCACAAACTTTAAGCTACATATTTCTAAAACAAAAATAAAAACAGAAAACAACCCTATGGGTAAACCAATTAAAAATGAAAAAGGTTGATTGAAAAGTTATGTACTGATTACACATTGCCTCATTGCTATAAAGATACAAAAGTGTGAATTATCCTTTAACACCATATTCACACATTGCAGATCTGGTATTTTGAATCAATATTTGTAAGTCAAAGAGTGGATCCTAAAAAGAGAAGAAATAGAATAGAGTTGTCACGTCAGAGGAGGTGCAGTGGTCCCTGACTGCCACCCAGCGGCCGACATCGTCCCCAGCCTACTTGTCATGCTGCCCTAAATGCCGATACCCAACTGGACGACAGTCCCTATTATGTGCAGGGCCGTCAGGGAAACGTGAAGTCAGCAGTCTGGGTCGATAACGGCAGGGGAAGGCAAAGCCACAAATCGGAAAAAAGAATAACGTAAGCCAAGCCAAGGGTCAAAACCAGGAGGTAACGCGGTACAGAATCAGAGGGCGAGAGCGAGGTCAGGAAGCAAGCCGAAGTCAAGGTGACAAGGTAAACAAGCAACGGGGAAACAGGAGAAGCGCAAAGGGGAACCTTTCACAGGCAAGGATGAAGCAAACTGAGCTGGTTTAAATGAGCCGCCTGGACACCGCCCCAGCACTGAAGTGCGGCCCCCGGGACTCCTCTAGGGCCTGAGCGCCCAAACCCTCGAGCGATTGAAGCCGAGCTGTCAACCTACAGCTGGCCCTTCCCCCAACGGGAGGGTTTTTCCCCCTGAGCACCTTGCTCCTCCACGCAACAACGTGTGCCGTGACAGGAGTGATTTATAATTCTTTTTGTGTGTCCACTACTGTTTTTGTCTTTAAAAAAAAGTATGCAAAATACTGACCAAACTTGTGAATAAGACTTTAAAGGTATTGTCTCTTGAGATGAGCGAATTTCTCAAATTTGTTTTGCCAGATTTGCCGAATTTCCGCAAAAATTCGACTGCCGTCGCTCTTAGAATCGCTTCACACTGACCAAATAACTGAAGTGGGAAAGCAGCCGGATAAGGTCATGTCAGTGCCAGCTGGAATAAACCCAAGCGAGACCAAATCCTAATAGCATCAAAGACGCACTCCTTTACATCGTCATCAGATGATTCCACAATTTTGACAGAACCTGTTCTACACAGGGAGAACACCCCCCGAAAGAGTGGAGAGGGTTGGGGCCAAATTGTGCATTGATTTTTGATCTTTTGCCCTTCCTTTCATCCGTCATGTCCCCTTTTCAAATCCATCAGTTTTGCTAAAGCCAAAAAAAAAAACGGGATTTGATCCAAAACAGAGATGACCAGTAAATGGGATTTGCATGTCTTCTGTGTTCTGTATCCACTCCGCTTTTCCTCCTGTCATCAACAATCCTATCCCAATCAAAGGACCAGTCATTCTGGCCTTAATGCTTCAATGGGGTTGTTTGCATTTTATTCCTCTGACAGATTAAAAGAACAGAAAACCCAAACATATGGCAATGTCACAGAGTGTTGGGGTGGAAACAGTTTAGGAAACCACAGGTGTTCGAGGAGCCCAGGGTCATGGCAGCAGCATAAAATAGCCCACGAGTGGCAAATAATTGGGAGGTAGGGGCAGCTCAAAGGGCTACAAAAGGTCTGTGAAGAGTGGGGGGGTGGTGGAAATCCCACCATGGTAAAGGGGGTGGGAAGGCAGATGAAAACTGTCAGCAGATGTGTGGCTTAAGCGGGTGCCGACATCAAATAGTGGCTGGGGCAGAAAACCAAAAATTCAGACTAATTTCTAAAATTTTTAGGAGGCGTCGGGCTGACCAATCGATGCAAAAGGCATTGGGTTTGTGTGGGAAATCCTGGTGATCCTCGCCAATTCATCTTGACGGTGAATCTCCCCACTTTTTAAAGGGGGACAAGCGAGTCCCCCTTTGGGGTAACTGTGGCCCCCGCGCACAAGCCCGCCCGACCCCACCAACTGGCCGGGCGGACAGTTTTCACCATGCAAACCGGGGCAATTTTGCAGCCACACATCCTGTTTGGGCGCCCAGTACCCCAGCTGATTTTTCTTGAGCGGTGGAAAGAGTGCTGGGCAAAAGAGGCCACCACTCCCGGGGTTCAGGTCTGCTCCCAGGCCCTGCTGCGCTTGAAGTGAAAAACCCCCTCCTCCAGGGGTAAAGGAAGCTCTCATCAACGACTCCGACTTGGGCTGCTGCAATGGAGCTGGTACTCCCTACCTCCTCCCCCCCTCACGCGTGGCAATGGATGAGTGATGAGGAACCCCTGGGTCAACCTTTCAGAGGATGGACAAGACTTGGGGAACCCCGTTTGACAACCAGATTGCACTGCGCCATGGGGGGGGTGCAAGCCCCCCCCTCCCGGTGCGTGGACACCATGCTTCTTCCTTTGGGGCTGCCCATGGTTCCGATTTTGCGTTGTTAGGGAGAAACCCAAATCATTTTGTTTTGCATGACGCGAGAAGTTCCTCCCTTGTGTGATTTCGTTCACCGGAATCAGGTTGAAGGGTAAAAGGTGTGAAGGGGTTGGGGCCAATTAGTTGTGGGACTGAGGGTGGTGAGGCATTGTCGCAATCATCATTTGACACGGGGAAGAAAGCGGTTTTTCTTGTCCAGTTGCTGGTGGGGTTTGGGCGGAAACACATCACCCTTTTGGGCCATAAAGGACAGTACTGTCCTGACACTGATAGGCTCAACGACGGGCCCCCCTTTCTGTTCACATATTTGTTCAGGGCTGGACGCCTTTTTTTAAAAGAAATTTTGGGTCCCACCTCGGGGTCGGGACAAGCCATTAATTCTCTGAACGGGCAAGTCCCCCCACTTGAAAAGGGAGGGGCGCAGTACCACCAACTTGGACGGAACACGGTCAGCTTTTTGCACCTTAGGAGGTTGGACGCATACTGCTGTCTCTTGGCAATCGCCTTGGTGAATGACTGCGGCGCCATGATGGCAAGAGCAGGGGCATCGGACAGGGAGAATGGGAAAAAAGAAACACTCCCCTTTGGAAGGGAGTGGGGCCTTAACTGCCCGAAATGGGAGGTGCCACTGGGCTGCGTTGTGGCAGGATGCACCACCACATCTGAGACACATTTCCCCAGGGCCCCGGATGAAAGGGTGCATGTGTTGACGCAAGGCCATGGTGCAACCTTAGTCTCTCCACGCTTCACTTTCTGCCCAAAAGATTCACATATACACATTTTTCGGGCCCCCCGGTGTCTGGGAAAAAAAAGCCACAATTTCCGAGGAGGTGATTTAAACCCCCAACGCCCCACTGGCTGACTACTACCGCCGCTGCCTCTTGAGCCCTTGTGCCATACTTTTTTTGACCTTGAACGATGGTCCCATCCCATGGCCGTTTGGCCCCGACCTCACACGCTGCTACCCTCTGATTTTTCCACACTACCGACTTGCGGCTGCGCCCCTGCCTGATGTACAACTGGCGTCCTCTTTCCTGACGATCTGATGAACCCTTTCTTCACCCAGACCCAAAGGGGATTGGCTACATCGTCACGATTGTGTTGCCCGCCGCTGTCCTCCAAACAGCTCGGGATGCAGAGCCTGACCGCTTGAAACATAACCCCCCGTGCCACTCTCCAAATCACTACTTTCCCGCCTACTGCAAAAGCATGGATGTCGCCCCCCCTCTTTTTGCTGCCAAGTACTGCTGACTGCCTAAAAGTTCGTCCTCGCTCAATAGTGGCGGTGAGCCCCGACAACATATATTCCTGGGCCCAGGGAACCGAACGGGGCAGAGGCGGGTTGAACAGGGAACCCCTGACCTGCTCCCGGCCAGCCCAAATAAGGGGTTCTGTCGACGAACCCCAGACTCTTGGCTGGGATTTTCCGATTCATCTGGAGAATGGGTGACCTAGTCAACCAATCAAAAACCGTTGGGTTGGTGATCACAAATAGCCGCTAGATTAACCGGTAGCCCGGCCTCACCAAGCACCCCTGCTGCGCGTCCCCTTACTTTTGGGTGCGACCTGTCCCCTCCACAAACTTTTTTTGCCACTCAGGGCTTGCTAGGGTCCCAAAACATCCGGGCTCGGGCCCTTAAGTTTTTCTGAGTAGGGGTGGTTTTTGTTCCCCTTGGAAATAGGATTATTTTAAAAGAGAAAAACCTTTGGATGTAGGCAGAGAAATAAATGATTTGCAACAGTTACATTATTTACTTACAG